>JARJDW010014815.1:0-18388 GCA_030264715.1 Adinopsis sp. GC000173 | reverse complement strand
TAGCTTTAATATGAAATTCTCTTTTATCCAAAGATAACAAAATCGTGTACTTTCATATCATCAGTGATAAAGATAATGCTTAATCATGCACAGAAAAGCTATGTATATGCACTAGCGTGATTCTTGATGACTATTTTACGTAAAATGAATAGTGACCAGATGATATGAAATAAAATGTGGGGCAATTCCTATCTGTGGTGTGTAGGATTGGTCAGGTCAATGTAGGACGATTAAGTACTCTAGTTAAGAGTAAAATCATTTGGAATAATTATTGAAATGCAAATTTTATCAGTAATTTAGTGACTAAATTATAAAAATATTTTTTTAATACTCGCTAATGAATTGCCGTCTTTGAAATAAATATGTAAGACAAATATTATTTAAATTGTGTAATTAATTAACTAAATTAATAACGTTTAAGATATTTGCTGCTACCTCTTGGTAGCTAAATTAGCTAAATTATTTGTTTTGTTGCACACTTCCTTTGTCCGATAGTTTCAAGACATTTCAATCTAACGTATCTTATTATAGAATTAATGATTTGTTGTAAAATAACTCTAAGGCAATGCAATAAAAATCATTTTATTGTATTAAGGCATAATGTTTTAAAATTAGTAATTTTTTACAAAATGTAGCAATTATTTCCAATTGAATATTAGATAGTAGCTATTACCAGGCAGCAAAACTTATTTACCTTACACATAAGTGAGTTTAGAAGAAGTTGTGACGCATGAAAAACCTTTGATTTGGAATCACAAAAATTTGATAAATTAAATTTAAAACAAATTGTGATATAGTCAATGTTTTTAATTTTCGATTAATTATTTTTAATTTTTAGATTTTATACTATTACATTTGACTTACGATTTTGTCAAATCTAGTAATTGAAATTTTACCCCTTTCTTGTTGATCGATTGCTTTGAAATTTGGCACACATCTTCAGTTCTGATGATAATACAATTCTGTGTATTCAGTATCTTTGTTAATACAAGATTTACTTAATTTTGCTGCCAATTTATAATGACGTACGTTGTGAAAAAAGTAACAAAGTATATTGATCAAACTATTTTTTAAATTTAATCTGATCAACCAATTCTCTAGCTTAATGAAGAGCGTAGTATGATGATGGCTGGTATTCTACTTACTTAGTTTTTAGGTTTTAGTGGAAATAATAAAATGCAGTTTATTTAAAAAATATACAATTCTATTTCTGGTTTCAATGAAGTGTTACATTTTTATAACTTAGACGAACAATTGATTGAAATTCTAATCCTATACCTACTTTTTTTTAATAATATTTAGAAACGTACGAAAACAAGCGTGTCAACATGTCTTGGAAAAATTAACGCTACCATTACATTGTTGTCTAAATTGCATCATCGCACGGTATAAGCGAAAATTCCATGCAACAACTATCAGATGATTGTTGTTGTTCACACATGCTCATAAACTGATATATTTATGTTGCTGATTTAGAACACAAAGTGGGTAATTTACACCTGTTTGCAATGATATAATTTCCACTACAAATTAAATATATAATATATAGTGGAAACAGATTGAAATAAATCTTTTTGTGTAGATAAAGAATGGAGATATAATACAATTTATGTTAATGCGCGCTGGTTCGCTTTTTCTCTCATTTTTGTAGTGTGAACGAGACGTTTCTATACCACCCACTTGAGAATCACCATCCATTCAAATTTATTATTACATTAACAATAAAGCGGTGCTGTAATAATATTTCAATAACGTCTTTGGCGTCTGTATTTAGAAGTAGTTAGTAATGGTGTACTTCAACAAACAACACACACATATACAAACAATCTCATTTTAGAATGGTTAGCGATTCCACTCAGCGCTATAACATAACAATAACATCAAATTATAATAAACCTTTTGTACAATTTAATTCGAATTATTTGAATTACAAATAGGCGGCATAAAAAGCGCGCGGCATCGTTTATATGTACCATTAGCTTTACAAAATAGCCAAGATCGGAGGGTCATAAATCATGCGCTTTGATGATGTGGTGCATCACAACAAAATGCGCAAAATGTGATGATGAGCAATTCCCGTGTGAGTGCAAATAAAATATCATATTTATATGTAGGCATACACATATCTTAAGTTAATTAGAGGCATAAATAGGCCGCGCGAATTGTTTGCAGCACAAAAACCGCGCGGCGCACTTGCTGTTGTTACGTCACTGCACTAGTAAAGGTTGAATCTTTGCATTTTGAATAAACTTAACATGGCATTCTTCAAGAGATTGTCTACCGATGATATCCTTGAATCACTTCTATTGTTATTATACCACAAAAATATCACAACAACCCATCCACACATCCACAGATCGAGCGTGAAAAACATATATCATTTACTTATTCCGTTTTGTGTCTTTCTTTCCTTTACGAAATTATGACCAAATCGACGGCGCTGCGCATTTATACATAATTTATTGATGGTTTAATTACAGGCCGGCCGTTCAAAAGCGCAAACGTTGATGTCTTCATTGCGTATCATCCGAATGTAGTCATTTAGAAAACTAACAATTTCGAGGAGCTGATGCTTTTCAAAATGTACCATATATATTAACATTTAAAATGTTGCAATTAGCGTATGGATATGTCAGCACATTAATAATTCCATTTTTCTGCGATGATTCACACGTATAGATATATAACTTAATCGTGTACCTTCATATCATCAGTAGTTTGTTGTAACTTTAGTGACAAAGATAAAATGTGGGACAATTCCTATCTGTGGTGTAAGATTGTTCCAGTTACTGTGGAACTATTGAGCACCTTAGTTAAGGGCAATATAATGTGGAACAATTATAGAAACGCAAAATTTATGATTAAGTGACTAAATCATTAAAATAAAATTTGTTTATATTGGCTAATCAATTGCTCTCTTTGAAATATTATCGGAATGTAGTCATTTAGAAAACTAATAATTTCCAGGAGCTGATGGTTTTCAAAATGTACCATAGGTATATATTAACATTTAAAATGTTGCAATTAGCGTATAGATATGTCAGCACATTAATAATTTAATTTTTCTGCGATGATCCACACGTATAGATATAATTTATGTTACCGAATGCAGTTTCATCTGTTTAAATCTGAAGCAATAAGTGTGCGTGCATGAAAACGCAATAAAATGCGATAATCTGTTTGTTCAATTTCAGAAAACATGAATAAGCGAACGACATAAATTACGCGCTTAGAATTGTCACCGATGCGTGTGCGCAATATGTGCTCATTGCGTTTTCGTTGAATGAAAAGTAAAAAGTACGAATTAATAATGTAAATTTAATTATTCAATGCATTATTTGCATATTTCAGCAGCGGTAATGTGATTCAAGTATTGCTTTTTATTGAAATTATTCTGTAACCTTTATTTTGAATACAATTGCAGAAGTTGCCATGATGTCAAGATTTTTTTCTAAATATCAAAATATGATTTAATCGTTTTTACAGATGCGTCTTGTAACAACGAAAATTTATGCAATTTTTTATCATTCATGTAAAGTACAATAAATGCCGAACAAAAAAATTACATTCATTCTCATTTTGATTGTTAAGAATTTTTTTTGTACATACAAGATGACTTTATCTTAGGCAAAGGATTTAGTTACCAAAAAGAAAATAAATTGCAAACACGTATGTAAAACACTAAATAAGTGTGGCATGTAAGATGATGATATCTAAATATATTAATAATATATAGTTTTTGCAATGGATTCTCGTAGTAGGCTTGCTTTTTTAATTATATTATGTTCAACTTGTAGATCTAAAAAGTACCTATTGATATAATTATTTAGGTGTACTAAAAACAACCTTTTACACAGATTTTATAAAAAAGTATTAAAATTATTTATTCTCCAATCTTTATTTTGAATGCAAATGTAGAAGACGTGCTAATGCCAAGATTTTTTCTAAATATCACAAAATTATTTAATTGCCTTTACACATGCATTTTGTAAAAGTGAAAATTTATGGATTTTTCTAACCTTTACTATCAAAAGTAAATGCAGTACAAAAAATACTATTCCCATTCTGTAGATTTAAAAAATGCTAGCGT
Source organism: Adinopsis sp. GC000173 (assembly GCA_030264715.1). NCBI lineage: Eukaryota > Metazoa > Arthropoda > Insecta > Coleoptera > Staphylinidae > Adinopsis > Adinopsis sp. GC000173. The sequence continues at coordinate 14,298 of JARJDW010014815.1, read as the reverse complement.
CAAATTATTACGATGTACCGAACAACGATTTTTTGCACAGACATCCTGACAAAATTATTACAATTTACAATATAACCTTTATTTTGAATACAATGCGATGATGACAAGATTTTTTCTAAATATCAAAAAAATGATTTAATCGTCTTTACACATGCATCTTGTAATTGTGATAATTTATGCAGTAAATGCAGAACATAAAATAACATTCACATCTTGATTTCTATATAAAAATATTATATTTTTTGTGCTAAAAAGAGAACTTTAAAAGTAAGGCAACTGTTTAATTTGAAAAAAATTCAATGTTAACACGTTTACTAGACTAGATATAGTGCATTTGTATAACAATTAAAGAGTCATCTAAATATTTAATCTCATAATATTTTATGTAATGAATATCGAAATAGTATGACTTGTAGACGTAAATAATTTCTATTTGTCACGAATTTTTGTACAGACACTTTGATTAAATATATACATAATAACTTTTGCATTTATACCTATTGCTAAGTGTACTTTTTTTTGATAATAATATTATTACGAAGCGCTGAAAACGACATCTTGCACATACGCACTGAATAATAATGATAATTATTTATTTCCCAACCTTTATTGTGTGCATACAATTGCGATAATGTTGCGATGATGTCAAGATATTTTCTCCATATCAAAAAATGATTTAAGGGCCTTTACACATGTCTTGTAAGTAGCAGAGAATATGTATGCGCTGTTCAATCGTTCTTGTAAACTAAATGCGGAATAAAAAATATCTTTCATATCAACGTGATTTATGTGCTTTTATGTAACTCTCGCAGCTAATATGTAACTTCTAAGCTACAGAATTATTTATCGACTTCGAAATTTTTTAGCAATTTTTCTTAATACCGCACCTATCTAGCAAAATTTCTTATTCCAAATTACATTAATTGCGTTTCCATCAATTTTAAAATGATTTCGATTGAGGATGTTTAAGTGTATAATTAAATAAATATTGAACGTTTTCATATGTAAATTATCTTATAAACAGAATACTTGTCTTACATAATGTTTTATTTCTTAAAGCTGGTTTCAGTAAATATTCGATAGGTAAATACAAGTATCCTGAAGCTATATTGTATTATTTAAACAATAACTATATAAATATATAAATTTATAATTAAAAGTTTGCTTTTGTAAATAATAAATAATATATTTAATAAAAAATTAATTTAAAAATAAATAATTTTATATAATTTACTATTTATTAACGATCACCACACCTCAACAGTTTACACAGGATCCAGATAACATTTTTGTGTTACATTGCCGCGATAAAATCTTAATTTACATATTGTAAAATTTTTCAATTTCTACATGTGATTACCAATAAAATTCGGGAAAGCAATTAAATACATAATATACAATAATAGGTATACGATATTATTGTAAATAGACAATAAATTTCTAGCGATGATGTGTTGTTGGCGTAAATAAAGTAATAATATAATGTATAATATTTATTTTATTGTTGTTTTAAGTTCCACTTTAAATGTAAGCCAAGAAAATACATACAGTGTGTATTTGAGTAACAATTAAAGGGACACCTAAATATTTAAACTTAAAATAATTTACGTAATGAATAGTATGATTTACAGGCCTAAATAATGTCTGTTTGTTATAGACACTGTGAAAAATATATTCATAATAAGTTTTGCATTTATACCCCGCTAAGTTTATTTTATATTGCTACGAAGTGCTGAAAAACGACCTTTTGCTCATACGCACTGAATAATAATGATAATTATTTATTCTCTAACCTTTATATTTCAATGTCTACAATAAAATTTGGGAGAAGCAATTAAATATATAATAATACAATAATAGACAATAAATTTCTACCGATGACGTGTTGTTGGCAAAAAAGTAATAATATATAATACATATAATATTTATTTTATTGTTGTTTTAAGCCATTTACATAACACACAGAATTATTAGGCCACACATTTATTCGCAATCGCAGAATTCAGCAATCTTGATGAATTCTTTACCGAAACAATCACTTTATATAAAACAAGGAATATGCATATCTATCATTTATCGAAAGAAAGAAGCATCTTACATAAATTTAATGTAATGTGGATGGAAGAATGTTGCGTAATAATTAACAAGAAATTCGCATTTTTATTTAAAAACAGAAAACTAAAGTGGCTTGAAAACGCATGCGGCGCGAGTGATATAGCGGTGCTTATTGTAATTATGTGTTTGATGCCGCAAATTAAGAAAGCGCAGCAAATATCAAGGGCGCATTACTAAGTGCGAGGAAAAATATATGACGATCACGATTATGTGTTGCTTCTTCTCTCTTCGAACGTAATTAGCCGAAAAAAATATTACCATTTCTGCCTAATTGATTTCATTATGTATTACTACAATATTATTTGATCAAAGCAGCAATATTTAATTTGATATTTTATATCGTGCATCGTATTTTGAAAGAAGATTTTGTTGGTATTTGATTAGGTAATCACCAGCAGCAGCATCCATAAGCATTGTTTTCATTGTGAAAGTAAGCGTGTTGTTGCACTAAATGAAAATGCATGTAATATCGATAGAAAATTTGATGATACCTATAGAAATGTAATGAAAATCACGAAATTCCACCGTGTGCATTTTTTCTTCAACTGCATTATCTAAATATAATTATACAGATTTGAAGAAGAAGATGTTGTAATGCGCAAAAATAATAAAAATATGCAATATCTGCGCGGCCGATAATGTATTCAATTTTTACAAAATTATATATTCAATATACCTACTATGATGCGATACCTTCTCGCCAATTTGAACGCTGCTGCAGCTTTTTTAATTAATATGTATATTACCGACGATATTTAATTTTCTCTGTTGATTTTAAAAATTCTTACATAAACATTTGCGTTTGTTAATTATATAGTTTGCATATCATTTCTGAAACGAAATAATTTATCTTGCACATAAATGTTGAAAATATTTTTAATTTATGGTTTATTTATAACATTAAATTTATTTTATAATTGATTTTGCATAAACATTTACCATTATGAAAACCTCACTTAATAAAATAATTTTCTTATTATTAACTGTTGAAAATTTTACTATTTAAATATGGTGGTTTTATGTTAAAGGTAAATCTGTGACAAATATCCGCTTTAAAACCAAATGCATGCGATTAAAATGTAAAGTACCTACCTATACACGGTTTATCCCAAGAATTATGAAAATTATTTTTAACAAAATTTCTTTACAATGCATTTAATCATACTTTAAATTATTTAAAGTACTCTATCACGACGGTTTGAACCACTCCAATATTGGTTTTAGTGAAACTTTGAGTTTTGGAAGAAGTAAGCAATTGACCTGTTTCAAAAGCAGGACTGTAGGAGGGATGCAGTAGCACATTTACTTCATTTTTCGCTAGAAATTTGCAGGCGCAGAACAATATGTTGCTTTATGCGTTGTCGTGATCCAAACACTAACTATCTACGAATACAATATCTATTCGCACGCGGGCGATTTTACTTTGTAAGCTTTCATAAGTTTCTATAGACTTTTTGATCAGTTCAAATTTCAAAGTTGTTAAGTTAATTTGAACTGAGTTCAACAGGGGCGTACAAATAGATTTTATTATCTTTAGAACAGACAAAATATCTTCTTGCATAGTAAAGTATAGATGTATACAAGTATAGTGTAAATGAGAGGTAATTTTGAGGGACGCAATCGGACCCAGTTGGATGGGATGAGATTGGTTGGGATTTCGACTTATTCATTAATTTAAGTAATGGTTGTGAAAGAAATTGAAAGTAGTTGAGATGTACTACTGTGAGAAGCTGTAGGGAGTATGCGACTACATAATAAGCTGTAAAATCTGCCCTGTTAAATCTGAAAGCACCCAATTCTGACAAGATATTACGATGGGACCTATTTGAATGGGAATGGGATAGGTTGCTATTTAGGCTTGCTCATTAATATAAGTAATGGTTGGGAAAAAAATTGAAAGTAGTTGAGACGCACTGGGTGGAAATTTCAAGTATGTGGGAATTTCAACTAATTCTGACAAGATACTACCATAAGTTTGGACCAACTGTAATTCAATTTGTTGGCCGCAATGAAGTCAAACAATAGGTATGTGCTTCAAAATGTAAATTTTGTACATTAGATGTATAAATTATTATTATTGCTAAAGCAAAAAACATTTTTGTTTGTATAACTAGTGCAAGTTACTTTAAGACACTTAGTTGTTTTCAGTGCCTAGTGTCGAAATTTGTAACTTTTTCTATCCTTGCTATATAATTACCAATTTTCNTGTATAAATTATTATCATTGCTAAAACAAAAAACATTTTTGTTTGTATAACTAGTGCAAGTTACTTTAAGACACTTAGTTGTTTTCAGTGCCTAGTGTCGAAATTTGTAACTTTTTCTATACTTGCTATATAATTACCAATTTTTTAGCTATTTCTATTTTTCATTGAATCTTGTCAGCATTTATTGGCGCTTATTAGTAATTATTAAAGACAATCATAAAGATAAATGATTTTTAAATATGGCTTGGTTATGAAATTAATTAAAAACAATTTTGGAATGAAACGTTTTCAGTTCTTTTCACATCACTTATTGTTGATTAATTAATAACTTATCGAATAATTAATAATAATATATAAGTCGGTAATCAATTAAGAAAACATAATAAAAATAGTTTTCTAAACGTTATGTTGCGAGTGTGCTTATTTGAATGATGAATTGTACATATTTGGACATCGAATCAAAACCTTCATGCGACTTTTAAAAATGTTTATTGACAACCAGTAATTTATTATGTATTGTTTTACGGTACGTATTAAGGTCTAAATACGATACGTGTGATGCATTCAATATTATATAATAAATTAAGCTTATTAAGCGCAGCAGTCATATTTTCCTATTGGAATCTTTATATAATTATTATGATGCAAATCGAGGTAAAATATGATTTATTGATGGATTCGTATAGTCATATTTTAATTGTGAGGCGACAAATTGTGCGTGTTTCATTTATAAAAATTAAATAAATAAGATTATAATAAATAAGTAAGTATCGTAATATTTTAGAAATAAATTTCATCATTTGCCTACCAATCGTATTATCTAGGCATTAAAGCACCATCAATCATTTTCTTTACTATACAATGTATTCAATCGCACATAATAGCATTAATTGTTTTTTTTTAAATAATATTTTTATGTTCGTTACCATATATTCTACCACATTTAATAATTAATTACATTATAATGAATTTTGTGTTCGCGGTGTATGTTTATGTACGTGTATTAATATGCATTATGCATCTTTAAATAATTCGTTTTTTTTCGCTTGCTTACTGGAAAAATGTCTGGCATTAAAATAAAATAAATGGCATGAAGCGAGCAGACTTCCTATTACATGATTTGCATTTTGTGTAAGTATTTAAGTACGAAAAGTATTTACTAAACTTTATTATATGATCACAACATTATGAATTATTAATTACAATTTATGGAATTGATAATATTTACAAATATGCACTTATAAATACTTTGTAATAAAAATTGTAAAGTTGCATAAATTACAATTTGAATTGATTAAAATAAATTATTTGATATTTATTGATTTTCTATAGTTTTTTCTTCTTCTTTTTATTATTTCGAGTTTAATTTACGATCAGTGTCATAAATTACCTAAGTAATTCAATTACTTCAGTTCATTTAACAATATTGTAGAAGATACAATGTAATTGTTTATTCATTTATTAATTATGCGTAGTACCTACTATTTATTTTTAGACCGTAGATCACACAATCACCGGACTTGACTAACTAGTAGAGTAGCCGTTGCTTGTTAGTTTAGTATACTAGTTTATGATGTTGAACCTTTCATTTACTTGCATACTTTAATAGCTCATTCCGTTAATTACATGAATATGCAAATATGCTTAAATGTCCCGCGAATTGTAAACAACGATTTCATTGCACAAAAACAACGCCACTTGCCAATTTTGATTTTAGGTCAAAAATTATTACTGGTTAACAATCTATGAAAAAATATTTAAAAATGCATTAACATCAATACCAACAATTTGTTTCGACAATAAAAGTTTTAATTAGAATGTTGGTGGAGTGAAACAGCTACTATGCATTAAAAGTTTATTGCTTTACAATAACATTTCATACATAGAGGCGCCAGATGGTATTTGGTTAAGAGAATCATTGCACAATGAATGATCATTCATTTTGTAAAGAAGAAGAAAATCGGCATATAATCGCCGCTTTTGTGTAATGAAAATTGCAATATGTACATACACAAAATTGATTGAGTTTAATTCTGACAACCGTCAATTAAAATTAGATTAATAATATAACACACAATTGAGATGCGAGTAATAAACCACTCGATGCATAATGGCACTCATTTGGATTGATGATATTTTAAATATGCGCACGATGAAGTATTAAAAACGTAAGATTTCTTAAATAAATGCATAGATATAGTAAACAAAAACATATACTTACCAACACCTATGATTTGTTTTGAAAAATCTTTGTTACTCATTCTTAGATTCTACGAAATTTTTAGTTCATCAATTTCTCTTCCCCAATGTGTATTTAATAAATTTTATATGTTTATTCTTGTTTATAATTTAATTAAATTATTGTAAGTATAAATTAATTAAGTACAATGTAATAGAATTACATAAATAACAAAGAATATTTAACATTAATCATTGTATGAGACTAAATCTGATCCACAAACTCCCAAAAATATTTGTAAATTTTTAGTTGAATGTTGCAAAACAAAACAAGCAACATGTGAAATTAGATTGCATATGATGTGCATTTAAAAAATCTAGTTCATTTTTTAATCCATTTCACACTATATACATTTTTGTTGGCCTATATTTTAAGGTCATTTTTCATCTTCATTTTGAATCGCTTTTTTTCAGTTACGAATTAGTTCGTAGCATATAAATTGACAATGTACTTTAAAATTAATTCAACAACGGAAAGGTAATATTGTCAATACTATTTATTAATTCTTATAACGAATATATTCTTACTCCTTAATCGAATTCTGCTGAAGAAAATGTACAAAACAGAAATCCGAGAATCATAATTATGAATTTGCTTGGTATCAAAAGTCATTAATACATGCGATACCATATAAGAGTCACCTTTTAATTTCAATTACACATAAATTCGTAGCAAATTTTACCTATTCATTCTTACAACAAATTTGTTTTTGTGTACGTTTTAACGTGAATTACGAGTTAATTCCTAGCTTACATGAAGTAGAGGTATTATAATAAATTGTAGATCCAGTATGTATAAAATTACATCACTAGACATGGCTTTAAACCTTTTAACATTTATTATTACTAATCCTTAAATTACAATCAACCCATATTCTGAAAAACTAATCAATAAATAACAAATATTTGCGTGAAAGTAGAGTTTTAATTAGGTAGTTACGTTTTTCATCAGCACACACATTTTGATTGATGCTTTATATATGTGTGTGTGTTTTTTTTCCTTCTAAATAATTTTAAATGTTATATATTAATTTGTTAGGCAATACGTCAGAAAGCAATTTAATAATAATAAAATTGATAGACTTTACAACAATTTCGTTCGAAGCGCGAATACTATTTAAATCAATTTTACCCGGAGCATATTAAAAAGCAATTATTAAACTTTGAGAGTGTGTTGAGTGCTTGCTTGTATGGTAAAAGCTTACGTGCATTTATAATAAATTTAAATAAAAATCCATATGCATATTATATGTGTACAATTAAGTGTTTATCCATATTTAATTATATAATATAATATTTAAATTTACTATAAATTGTGTTTCTAAAAATTATTTACATAAAATAAGATTTCCGCGTATTTTCCTAGCTACCTAATTTATAAACAACGAGGAGTTTTATTAACTGCTAAAAAATAAATTGGCGTTCCAACAATAAAATTTAATGTCACAAAAAATAAATGATTTTTTTTCGGTTTTCTTTAATTTACTTACTTAAAACTGTTATTTAAGGAAAATCAATTTTTCGAGTTTGTCCATAAAATTTATTATTAATCTATGATAGGAGTATTTTCCTATTTTCTAAGCAAAATTTGTAAACAATGAGAAGTGTTATTAGATGCTAAAATTAAATTGGCATTCCAATAATTGAATGTGACTTTGGAACAATAAATCTGAAATTTTGTTGGTTTTCTTTCATTTACGTCAAAATATTACTTTTGAAAAACCATTTTTTCCATTATGCTTAAAAAACTATTATTAATCAATAATATGAGTTTTTGTGTAATAACTCCTAAAAATATGTAGCGTGCCAACAATAAAATTGACTGCGACTTAAAAAGAACATAATGTTTTTGATTTTGGTTTTTAGTCTTTAATTTACATTAATCAACATTAATTAAATGTTTTTTTTAGATTCGGTTTTATTCTTTAATTTACATCCAACTTTTACTTAAAAAACGATTTTTTGTAACATTTTCCTAGCTATGTTTAAAAATTGAGTGTGACTGCAAATAATTAATGATTTTTTTGGTTTTGAGTTTTAGTTTTTAATTTACCTACATCAAAAACTTTTACTTTCGAAAAACCAATTTTTTACAGTGCTCAACAAATTTATTATTAATCAGAGATATGATAAAAATGTATTTAGTAAAGCCTATGATTATAATCATAATTTATAATAAAATTTAATATATTATATAAAAGAAAATAAATTAGAATTGCGAAAGTGAATCCCCTTCTAATAACTTTAAGTGCAAACAATCCTATTCAACATTTCAGATTAATTAGAAATAAATTATATTAATTGTTATATAAATATCGTCTGTATGCATGTATATATTGTGCATACATATAGAAACTGACCTGCACAATTGCAATTTGTTTTGTAACGAAATCCTTTACAAATAAGGATAAGCAATAATACAGAAAACACATTTTCATATTATTTATGCATATTTATAAATGTCACGTTATGATTAATAGAAGTCAATATATAAATTAGAAACAGAAAAATGTTTATATACCTTACCTAATAATATATTCACAGGCGATCGTATGAGAGAGAATTTTTTTTCTTCATTTTGTTTATAAAAAATTGATTAGATTTGAATGCGAACGACAAATTTATTCACAAAATACATTATTTATTCAGCATAGCACCGTGAAATCTCCCAATTATTTAATTTAATCTGTTTATTTCTTAATTAGACGTGGCTGCGCGCTTATGTAAAAATATTTTAATTGCTCGTGCTCAAATAATGGGTAATTTATGCAGAGAATCTGTATCACAAAAACACAACACATATTAATAATAATAATAATAAAATGAATTTAAGAAAAAAAGTAAAAGTATCTATATAGTGTCTGTGATTAATGTTACAGATGAAATAACATGAGTTTGCCAGACATAATAGACGTATGGATTGTCTATGTTACATGGTAATTACGTACATTTTTTATGTTTAATGAACATATTTTAACAATGTTGTTCGTTTTTCAAATAAATGTAATTAGATTTTAACTGATTATTGCATCAACGTCTGCCTGCCTGCCTTGCTGCGTGCGTGCCTGCGTATATATGCATAAGTACAAGATAGAAATTCTTAGCTTGCAAATATTATTAATAAGTGAGTATCGTAATATTCGCGCTGGATGACAGCCAACTCATTTTCACTTCTGTATTATTATTATTTACGGCAAATTCATAATTATTTTCTGATGTTTCTAAAATACCATAAACGTCCCATTTAACTTGGTTAAATAATCGTTTATATAGATGTAATATTTATTAAAACGATAAATAAATTTGTTATAATAATGTTTATAATCGGTGATATTGGTATTTCAGGCAGAAGTTGCGTAAAATTTTACCGAAAATGGAAAAACTAATTTAATTTCTTTAAAAATGCTCGGTGATTAGTATTTAGTGAAAAATTAACAAATCGTAAATGCTTTATGGGAAAATCAATTCGTTTTAATATATTATAAAAATTATTTTAAAGGTATAATTATTTAAGTTAAATACTTAATTAAATCTTTTTATTTCATTATCGCACACAATAAATAAATTGTTATAATTATGTATAATCGGTGATATTGCTGTTTCAGCCAGAAGTTGCGTAAAATTTCACCGAAAATGGAAAAACTAATTTAATTTCGTTAAAAATGCTTGGTGATTAGTATTTAGTGAAAAATTAATAAATCGTAAATGCTTCGTGGGAAAATCAATTCGTTTTAATATATTATAGAAATTATTTTAAATATATAATTATTTAAGTTAAATACTTAATTAAATCTTTTTATTTTATTATCGCATCTTCAGCAAAAACAATTTATTATCACAAGAGATAAATTGTTATAATAATATATAATCGGTGATATTAGTATTTCAGCCAGAATTTTTTGATTATTTTGTTATCACTTATATTTCCTCTAATGATTACATTTCATTAATTAAGTTAAAATGAGTTACTAATGTAGATACGACTATACATACACCTTTAATATTCATTATCACACCTTCAACATAAAAATCAATTATACATTGGATAACAATGACACTAAATAAGATAAATTATGCTTTAAATAGAGGGAAGGGGGACAAGCTACTCCAAGTCGTGGGTCAAATTAAAGTCGTGGGTCACAGAAACATGAAAGAAGCGTAAAATGTTTACTATTTGAACATCAGTTACATATAGGTAGGTATTTCCTTTAATGGATATCTATTTAATTAATTAGCGTAAAATGACTCAGTTATATAGATACTTGATATGAATTGACTATAAAATACCTAAATTGACTATTTATTACCTGTAATGCGTTTACATCTCAAATGTTAAGTAACTGAATTCGAGAAACTTTTTTGTTTTAAAATCAATCATAAAATGGATAATAATGGTAATAAATAAGTTTCAAATAATAATTTATTAAACAGAAGTTGTAAGTTAAATTTAAAACGCATATTTCTATATAAATATGAAATTAATTTAAAATTTTTACTCTTTAAACATCACTTACCTTTTCTATAATGATTATTTAATTAATTATCTTAAAGTCAGTTAGTTATGTAGATACGTGATGAATTGACTATAAATACACCTAAATTGAGTATTTATTACTCTGTAATATGTCTATAGTACAAGTGTTAAGTAATTGAATTCGAGAAACTTTTTTGCTGTAAAATCAATTATAAAATTGATGATAAAGGCAATAAATAAGTTACAAATATTAATTTATGAAATAGGAAGAGTGGAGTGATCTATTCAATGTTGTGGGTCTAATTTAAGCCGCAACTTTTCATATAAATATGAAAGAGCTTTAAAATTTTTACTCTTTGAACATCACTTACATTTCCTATAACGATTATTTAATTAATTATTTGAATTGACTATAAATACACCTAAATTGAGTATTTGTTACTCTGCAATGCGTTTATAGCACAAGTGTTAAGTAATTGAATTTAAACTTTTTTGCTGTTCGCAACTCTTGGTGAACTATGTTTACTACACAATATAAGAGAGAATTCACATTATGAACTAACCACTTGCACTCTATTATTTTTTAGTGTTGAGCAATTTTAATGCAAATCAAAAATATGTCCCACCTTAAAGTCTAAGATCCCATTACACCCCAATTTATTAGTGATGAATAACTTATAATTAGATAAATTAAACAAATGTATGAATTACCTGTATTATAATAGGTTATCATTTACCATAATTTTTTCATTTCACTTATTTTAGCACATTTACACGCATGTTTCATAAAAATGTAATTATTCAACAAAAACCTATAAAGAGCGCTAACAATACCATGATTTACAATGTAATAAAATTAGTGACCCAAGACGAAAAGAGTTTTCACTAATAAATTTCAATAAGTTTCCACAATAATAAATTTAAAGCATGTAAATTTTGAAATATCCAATCAGTGTATGTTTGCATCTGGACTTTAATACTTTAATTATTTTTTCGGCAGTAAAATGATTATATAATTTCTTTCAATAAAAACTAATAAGCATTAAATTAAATATTTTGATACATACAAATAGGTAGTGCGTCATTCAACTTTAACACAAATATTAATATTAATTAAATTAACTCGAAGGAAATTCGATGGAACTTTCCTTTTGATGGCGTTTTAAAAATAAATTAAAGATTGTTGTTATAGTGCTGGGCTCGATATTAACTATTAATAGATCAATACAGGTTATATATGTAAACGTTTAAATATTTTATCAGTGTGTCCATACAATTAGTATGCCATTCGATTTTAACACAAATATTATTTCATTGAATTACGGAAATTTGATGGAACCGTTTGCAGGCGATTTAAAAATAAACTAAATATTGTATTGTATTATAGTATAGTTATAGTTATGCGCATGATATTAACTGCTAATAGATCACAGAAAGGTAATATTTAATAAGCTTGATGCATGTTTTTGAATATTTGGTCATTGTGTTCATACAAATATTGTGTAGCATTCAATTTTAAGATAAATTTTAATTAATTAAATTAACTCAAATGAAATTTTATGGAACTTTCCCTTAAATTATAAATTGCAGCTGGCTATAGTTAGTTAAGCGCATGAGATTGATTGTTAATGGATCAAACAAAGTTAATAATTTTAAACATTTTGTCTGTGTGTACATACAAATAGTACGCCATTCGATTTTAACACAAGTATTATTTAATTTAATTAACTCGAAAGGAATTTGATGGAACTTTCTTTTGCTGGCGTTTTAAAAATAAATGAAACATTGTAGTTATAGTTAGTTATGCGCATGATATTAACTGTTAATAGATCAACAAAGGTAATATAGGTAATAAGGTTGATGCATATTTTTATTGCCGCCGCGATAACAAAGAGTTAATTATCAAATGTAATTTCTGTGTTATAAAATAAAGACTGTAAATTATACAGACAATTTGATGCCATGTACGTACTTACGTGCATACAATGAAAATTGTTATTTGCTGTTAATTATTTAAGGAAATATGAGGTTAAGAAAATACTTAGAGCATGTGTCCTGTATATAAAATATTAAAGTTTACATTTAATGCTAATGTATCCTCTAGGCGACTAATTTGATGCTCTTTGTGCTGTAACAACAACTTCAAAATGAAAATTTTTGTTTTATTAATAATAAAAACGATATACTGAGAAAATTGATTTATAACGTGCGTTTCAATTTTAATATTGTACGTGGGTGGTCTGAAAAGTTACAAACCTCTTTAACATTTATTTGTATTTTTTATTCTATACATTCTGTTTTTCATTTTTGCTCTTTTTTTTAGATGTAAATTTTTCTACCTACTTTTGCAAAAAATCGAAATATTGCGATCGAGTCTTCTTAATTCTTTTTTGCATTTTTCAGCTCTTTTTATTTCCGCATTATCTCTCGCTATTTCCAGCCAAATTTTGTGATCTTCACTGTTCTTTTCGTGTTTTTGCAGAGTTTATAATTTTTATAATTTTTTCTTTAATTTTTATATAACTTGTTGCTTTTTGTTTTCACTTTTTGTGTTTTTTACTCCTTTTTCTATCATTTTTTGCATGTTAATTTTACTGTTTTTATTTTTCTGTAATTCGTTATTATAATATTTTCCTTTCACTTCTCTTTTTCTATTTTTTGCAATTTTCTCCGAAATTTTGTGTTCCTAATTATTTCTTTCGTGTCTTCTAGGTTTTTGAAATTTTTCTTTAATTTTTCTATAATTTGTTACTCCTTTTCTACCCATTTTTGCAGAAAATAAAATATTACGAATCCAAAAAACTTGAAATATTGTGAAATGTTGAGAGAAACTTTTCATACCACCCTTGTACTATACATACATAATATTAAAATACCGAGGTGTGCACTTTCAATGTTTCATTCTTCGAAATAATTAAGCATCAACATCGCCAACAAACAACAAATATTGAATATGTAATTCAAATGATATCGATTCTATATCCTTGAATCGTTTATGAAATATTAGTAATGTATAATCAAACCAAAAACCTTTCAAAATTGATCATCTATCACAATCATTCGTTGTTTAAATTGACAATCCTCTAAAAATATAACGCGTATAAATATTTTTGGCATGTGCAAGCAAACAAACGTCGTGCCTTCAATTTTTCGCCGCAAATAAATCATTCGCGCACCATTCAATGGAATGTCCTTTAAACATCATGAAATCGGATTAATTAAAAATAAACTAAAGTACCTATATAGAAAAAATATCGTATATATA
>JARJDW010014813.1:0-29352 GCA_030264715.1 Adinopsis sp. GC000173 | reverse complement strand
ATAACTTTGCCAAACGGCTAAATTAAACTTTAAAGTTTTCTTAAACCGGCTGGAAAACATACTTAAACGCTTGAAAGAATCGATAATTTGTTAATTGGTAAATTTAAAAACCTTAACAAGGTAAAAAAACATCTTAGCAACTTAATTGATAATGCCTGATCAACCACATTTACGGAATTAAAGTTAAAAATTAATACAATAAAAAAAACAATAAGCAAACAAATCCAGAAGTATACAAATGCAGTTAAAAACATAGATTTTAATGGGTTACAAACGGATATTTAAAATTGTCCAAGTTCAGTTAACAGAATAAAATTTGTGACACTTTTAATCAGTAAAGAAAGAAGATTAAAAATAAATTAACCATAATTTAAAAATTTGTATCTATAGATATATTTCTGCATCAAAAACGACTTATTTTTTAAGAATATAACTTGTCCCTTTACAAATTCATAAAATGATACTTTTTTTCCGCAATAAATCCCCCATCTCGCATTTAATAAAATCCCTTCTGCGAATAATTAGCAAAGTATATGTATACAGATGAAGACGATATCTTCGAGAAGGTTTAATTAAAAATTTTATTAATATGCAGAGTGAAATAATAATACTGAGTTTATTTCCATTGACTAGGTTTTCAAATAACCTAATAAATTAAATTAAATTTTCAACGTTACGGTTATTAATGTTGTAAAATTTTTATGGTACCCATTTTATTCACAACATACAAAAGGATTGTATGGCCTCTGCTAGGTCGACGGCCTTAGATGAAAATCTGCAGTGGTGGAATCTTACGAAAGCATTTTTCTGGGACGATGGATAAAAATGAAGGGGTATTAGAAGGGCTTAGATAGATTTGAAAACTATGACGTTTTAAATTTGAGCAAATACACGCACATCTTAGATAGATTACGCAGCACTAATTCTTTAAATCCGAACGGGGAATTTTTCTTGATTATAACAAAAGAGATTGTTTTTCAATTCACTAAAATTAAACAATCAGTTTTAACACAGATTGTGTTACGTCGACGGCCTTAGATAAAAAACCGCAGTGCAATCTCATCAAAGCATTTTTCTTAGACGATGAATAGACAACGACATACTAGAACGGCTTAAATAGATTTGAAAATGATAACGTTTTAAGTTTAAAATAATAGATGGCATCTTGTGTCATTGTGTAGATTACTCAGCATTAATTCACTTATTCTCAGCGGGTAAATTTTAATGATTGTATCAAAAGTAACAATTTTTCAATGAATTACAGATAAACAATAACTTCTAACTCAAATTATTTATATTTTTCCATAAAATTTATATAATATTTATTTCTTACCTTATTACAGGATAGTTCTGTCACAAGATATTTTTCATTGCAATGTATAAAACACTAATTTTTACAATTTATAATATAATATTTAGCAATATGTATTTGTTTTAAAACGATTTATCATTGCACAATTATTGTATTGTACTACAATCCTCTCTAACACTAAAAGATGAATTATTGGCTTATCAGCAATACATGACAACCGGTTTAAGATGCGCAGTTACTACGCAAAAAATTTGTTATGCGTAAAAACATCTAAAATTTGAACGTAAGCGACTTATATTATATTCTGCTGTAATAAATTTATGGTAAAAAATGAAAAAAAAATAATTGTAAAATTGTCAGTTTATAATATCGATAAATATAAATCTCACATTCTCTAAACAATATACTACTTCTTTCAGTAGAAAATTTTGTAGATTTTGTATTGCAATGATAAGAAATCATGTTATAAACGTAATTGAATAATTGACAGTTTGTAATTATGATAAAAGCAAACCCCAAATTCCCTAAAAAATATAAGTACTTTCTTTAAGCAGTAAATTTAGGACCGCTTTTTTATTGCAATGATAAGAAGTGTTGTTATTTAATGTTGAGAACAGTATAATAAAATAGTGTATTTTTGATGAAGAGCTCAACATCATAAAAAGCATTTTTAATTTCTGTTATTTCCTTGAAAAATGAATTGCTACTATACAGTTAAAAATATTAATTGAGAGATTCCACATTAAATGTTTATAATTTTAAAGTTAATTACTCATAATCTTAATTATTTGCAAATAAATAAAAAATTGTCAACTATTCAACTATTTTCTAAGCAAAAAATTTAGTTGTATTTTATCATACAAGAAAAAATATTATATTAGTTGTTGCAATGGTATCAATTTCGCTTATTAAATATTGCTTAAAACTGTATAAATTACATGTATTAAACATAATAAATTTGCCATATTCTATTATCAACACAAAGATTAGTAATTTTTCCAATTAAATATTAATTCACTTAAAAATAGATTTATTAAAAACATTTAAAGCAAAATTAAATATGTATTTGATGCAATGAATAATAATTGGCAGCGCATTCAATGAAAGCTGCAACGTTGGTTGAACGATTACACGTTGAAAGTTGATAATCTTGCATTTAATACATCAGGTTGTTGAGTATTTCGTTACATCCCGAAAAAATCGCTTTATCTAAGTAGTAAATTCGATAAACTGAATCTGCAAAAACGTTGACACAAACATAAAAAAATACCTTCTATGTAATAAAAAATAGCGCTTTTCATTATTAGGTTGCCCAAAAAAAAAACGTTACAACAAGCTTTTAATGCAATCCGTTATTTATCGCCCTAATTGTTCCAAATATAATACATATTGTAGGCTAGTATTTTAAAAACCCAAGCAAACAAATCATAAAAACCAGCTGAATTTGTTTGCGGATGCAGTATAAAAAACATTTTTAATAAAAAACTGCTGAATTTAACATTTGTACCGTAAAAAAATGTTTCGCTTTTTTTATTGATATCTTCATATACATATAAATTCACGTATCCCTCCAATAATCCAAATGGAACATGTTTTTGACATTACATTACAATATAAATAAAAATTGTGAGCGAACGCTCACGTGCGCGTACATTTTTCTCATTACGCGACAACGACGACGACAACCTAGACCTTCTTTTCGCATACGAAATTGGCGTTATAATTCTGCATAATTCCAAAGTTATTGCGTCAAATAAACATTTTATCGTCTAATTCCATTTGCGAGATTACATTTGCACCAACGTTCGCCATTCTCCCATTTGTCGCCTAATATTGTGCAATTAATATAATTAAAACTTGTTCGACGAAAGAAAAAAAAACAATAACATTTGTAGTCAGCGGCGTCGCTACAATGAACAATTAACAGGCTACAAGTTCTCTAATTATTTTTAATGGTACAAATTATTTTTTTAGCAGATCCATGTTTCTCAAACATTCAATTTTTGGTGGTTTTTGTCTTTGCGAAGGAAAATTTGCGATTTTCTTCTTTGGTTTTCGGTATATTCCATCAAAATATTTAATGATTTTCATCTTTATTGTTACAAAAACGAGAAAAACTTAGTTTAAACAACGTGGATGAAGCTGATTGAAAAAAATGATGGAAAATGCCAAAGATCAAGGAAAAATCGAAAGAAAATCGTAAAATTTTCCGTACGCAAACAAAAATGTTTAAGAAGCATGGAGGTGCTAAAAGATAGTTTGTTGCACTAAAAATTAAAATAATTCTTAAAACTTGCTATACTATAATAGATTTTTATATATCGATGCTGTAAAGTCGCGTTTTTACACGCAAATTATCTAGAGACATGTATTTACATTATTTTTGGCACTCACGTTAAACAAATCCACGGTTATAAAAGTTTTAATTATATTTCCCAAATTATTAAATGAGATTTAAAGAGAATTTTCATATTTTAAAAACGCTAAATGAATGGTAGGTAAAGTAAGTGACGCCGCTGATTGCAATTGTAGTTGTTTTAATTCGAATGCATTTCATTTTTTAAATAAACAACGCGGCTATATCTGTGCGAGCATAAAATTGGATTTGCTAAATGTACGTTTAGTTCATGGAAAACGCAATTTAAATTTTATCAAAACATGCAATTCATGTTATGTTATACATATATACAGTGTATTTTTTGCGAATCGTACAAATATCGCATATAATTGTATCAAATATCAGAGATTTTGCATATACGTATATAGTGGGCATTTTTTTGTTCTTGCAATGACTGTGTTTACAAATCGCAGAGGACAAAAATGCCGCCGCGCTCCTTGTAAAATAGGTAAAATAGTGCGTGACTGTTCGTTATTAACCACCACCATCGGCTGACCTCGTATATAGAGGGAAAAAAACAAAACGACGACATAGCAAAAAGCAGATGCAATCTGAAAATCTTTAACCACCCACTCGCTAACCTTTTCCTAATCACTCCTTTACGCAATTATGATCCTTGAAATTTTCCATGTAGGACTGATCGCTTTATAATTGCTTTAAAAATATCCATATACCACTCTGCGTTAATTTTCGTCTATAAAAGTTTATGCAAAAATAGAATGTATGGTATCCAAAATTTATGATAAATTATTGTTTTTTGGTATATGGAAAAGTAACAGTAAAATGTTTTCTCGACTAGTTGGAGGTAACTACCTTCACTATTATCTAGTTATAAAAGTTGCATTAAAATTCGATTTGCGATAAAATAAAATTGCAGGTCGCTTTAAAAGTTTGTTTTTAGCACAATATTTTTCGTACCAAAAAAACGGTAGGTACATCAGTAATAGACATAATAATACTCTTGGATATAATTTAATTGGTAAAAAATTAGAACATTTCAAAATTCACCATTCGAATTTAAGTTTTACTATATGAAAACGAATTTGACATCCAAAATTTATGATAAATTATTGTTTCTCGGAATGGGAAACAATCGCCATAAATAAATGTTTTCTGGACTAGTTGGTGGTAACTACCTTCACTATTATCTAGTTATAAAAGTTGGATTAAAATTCGATTTGCGGTAAAAAAATTGCAGGTCGTTGTAAACTATGTAGCAATTTTTCTCTGCATTAGATATAAAATGTATTTAATATAATTTAGTTAATTACCGAAAAATTTAAAAAGTTTTAAGATGGCCTAAGGAACTTTCTTTAAAAACTTTTTGAACAGTGAAACATTTAAGTACTATATATTTTTTATATTTAATATTCCGTTTCTATAAGTTAATATAAATATAAAATTAAAAAATAATGTATTTACTTAAAATATTTATAAAATATTTACGAGAACATTCAATAATTGTGATTGTTTTTAATAGAAATATTACAAATTCTATCCAATATACGCTAGTTATTTTATTGCAATAAATACACAATTCCTTTTAAAATCTAAAACCAACAAGTGAGTTAAAAATTTCAATAATTTAATTTAAAAAAATCAAAAAAAAAAACTAAATGCTTACATAATTTTATTTTTGACATTTTTAATTAGATAAATACTCCCTTCCACTAATTTATACACAATTTTAATAGAAGCCCTACTAATATATCATTAGAATTGTTAATGAAACATTGACATTTATAATTATAGCGCTCTATATTAATTAATGCATTCGGCAAATTATACGTTTTTCCTTTTTCGTTTTTTGCTATACGTACTATCGAAAACGAAAATCTCTACCATACACCGTAATTTCACGACAATTAATAATTAAACGACGTGTTAGATTAAACAATAAAAATTATGAAATAATTATAGCCTACCGACTACTACACGCGTTGGAATTGATGATTGGGATTTTGTATGCACGATGCAATACATTATTGCTTTAACGGCTAGAAAAGCTAGGCAATAAAAATGCTAAACAATTCGTTTCTTTTCATTTCTGTTCGCCGCAAAAAAACACACAAGAGAAAATCGCCGATAATTCACTTCGCGCTTTTTATTTTTGGATTTGTAAAATATGCGATTAACGCCTGCGAACTTTAGATTTTTCAATTTAATTATATGTTGGATTATTAGATTAGATATTATCGTGCAAGCAATTGAATTAAATCAGTTCGCTTCCGTTTTTAAATACAAATATTTTAGCATTTTAATGCGAGCGAGCAAGCAAAAAATTCAATAATGGCTTAATTATAGTGTGCGGAATAAATTTGCGAAAGCAAATTTAAGATACTTATCGAACAAATGAACATAAATATTGAATGAACAACTCTAAAAAAGCAGAATTATAGGTATATGCCAACAGAAAATTTAATATATTGCATATTTTATAGATAATAAATTAATTTTCATCCATAATTTATTCAAAATGGAACTATAAAATCTATATTATTATAAATTATAAGATTAACAGTTCTAAAAACAATATTTTCCAGCATAAATTTCAAAATAGACACCATATTCATTATAAAATGTACAATAGATCCGCTTAACGACTACTCTAGCGTACTGTCACTCTAACTTTTATATAACCTGAAGTTTATTCCATAATTTCTATAAGTTTATAATGATTCCTCGTTGCCAAACACTCTTTGAAAAGTAGTCTTGTTGTAAACCGAGGTAGACTATAATAGTTAAATATGTATTAATTTTCGATTCTTTAAAATTTATCATTCCCGTAATTTATGCAAGGTTAGGCATCAAGTACTTCAATAATGTTATAGTGTAGATCAGTAATGTCATAATATAAGTGACAATTGCGCACATGTTTGGTAAAAAAATACTTACATCATCAAATTTTGTTTATATAAAGATTTTTTTTAACATGTAAGTGCATAAAGTATTATATTATTTAAGATTTCTTCATTATTTTAAGACTTGAAACATTTTTGTAATCACTGGTACACTAAGTGAAAATAGCAAACGTTAACGTAAAACTTTGAAATAGTTCTAAAGCCAAAAAACAAATGTTAAATTTTTCACGATTTTTTGCATTGTGCGAGCTTGTTCAAATAAATCTTCATTCACTGCAGCAGCAGCAGCTTGCAAAAGTTTTCTTTTCTCATAGTCTGCCTTTTGTTTCAATACTCGATTTTTAGTAAAAAAAAAATTAAAACGATTTTATTATGTAAAACGAAATTTTCTAAGCTTGATTGAGAAAAATTACTCCGAATATATGTATATATTTAGCTATTTAGTGAAATTCCTTATAAACATCTGTACCCTATTTATAAATAATGATGCGAAAAGCGAATGAAACTGATCGTAACTAATATGCGATGCCAGTGAAACGTTAATAAATTATCGCATTAGATAAGGCAGCACCCGAAATTTCCACGTAAGAAAGAGCGCCGCCAATTTATCGATGCAAATAAACGCGAATTTATTATCGACGATGATAAATGTCAAATCGGCAACTAATAGAATCGCGCACGTTTATTAGCGACCTATAACATTTCGCCGGCTTATCCAGCTACTACTACATACATATTACTGCTGCTGCTTTTTTTCCTTTTACTCGTAGTTTTCGAGTGAAATCAACAACGCGTTAACGCTTCAACACCAACCGAATGTTATTATTCATTCTAATAGCTTGTGACAATTCTTGTCTGGCAGCTATTTTTTCAAGTGCGCGTAGCGCAAACGTTTAATAACAATAATCTAGGCGGGAGATTAATAGGTTTTTGTATTTGCAAACATAATAGTTGGGAATGCTAAAAATAAATTAATGTGACAAGCCGCCGCAAACAATGGGGGCTGTTTCGCAAGTAGATTAATAAATAATCGCCAAGTTCAAAACAATATATTCGTGATGCTTTTTAGATAAAAAAATTCACATTTTTCACATCAATTTGAACATTAACATTTACATTAAAATTGCGATAATTTTTTATTAATTTTCTAAAAAAAATGACAGTTTTTAATGCATTGCAATAATTATTTGTAATTGAGTATCAAAAACTGTCATTTATGCTACGAGTTTTATAAATAATTATTAAATACTCGGCACATAGAATTAACTTTAATTTTAATATTGCAAAAAAGACGGAAGAAGAGCAAAAAGAAACTTTTATGTGATCTTGCAGTGAAGATATATTTGAAGTTCACAAAATTTTAAAAATCAATCATAAAAATTTAACATTTGTTTGTGGCTTACATTTTCTTTTAAGTGCTTGCATCACTTCTATTTTTGTATTTTTAGATATTAGTCGCTAAAAGCAATTCCAGAAAAGATTTAAAGGAACTAAGCAATATTTATACGTCCACCAGTTACAATTTTATAAATTTTATATATCTATTAAAAGTGCAAGAACACGAAAAAATGTAATAAATTTTGTGCTAAAAATAGCATAGAATGTTTCCACTTTTTATGGTAGCTTTTTAATCATTTAAAAATATACGAATTAATAAATAAAATTTAAAAAATACAAATCCTTTTAATGTACGTCTAAGATTTAGTTGGTGTGCATTAATACCTAAAAATTATTATTAAATATCTATTAAAAGTGCAAGAATACAAAAAAATGTAATAAATTTCGTGCTAAAAATAGAAGAATCTTTCTACTTTTTATTGTAGCTTTTTAATCATTTAAAAATGTATTAATTAATAATAGAATTTAACAAAAAATTCAAATCCTTTTGATACACGTCTAAGTACAAGTTGTTTTGTGTTCATTAATGCATAAAAATGATTAATTCGCCGCTTATTAATTTTAACTGATTATTCCACTTGAACGATTTCCTACAATATGCGCGAATTTTTCTAATGAATTATCCGAAACAAGCAAATTTCGTATTTATAAAACGGCTTTAATATAAATATGCAGCGACGCATATTGATTGCTAATTTAAATGAAACGACGACGCTTCGCCAACACACACAGCAAACTTTACGACATTTTTTTGCGTTTCGTTTCGTTTCTTTCCTTAGCCGCTCCTCTTCGTTTTCGTCTCTATTTTATAGTTGAAACAAAACGTAATAAATATTTTGATGGGCTTTTAAAAGATACTCGCTGTTTTTATCTTGTTTCGGCAAGCAAAGGCAAGAGTTAGTTAGCCTATGGGATGTGCTGATAAAATATGTGGTTGTAATCTGGCACAAAAGCTTTCTTTCAGGATATATTCGAAAAGTTGGAAGAAAGGATATATATCTATATAAACTTATTATATTTTTTGTGTTGCTATATCTATAAATTATGCATGTAAGTGATAAATGATTTCACGTGTGTACGTATATCTATAGCGCATTCTTTCCAACCCCAAACGTTTGTGTTATTGCATAATTAGCTACATTGAGATGTTTTTTTCTTAATACGCGATGATGATGATGATAAATCATCGTTGTTTGATGTATAACATAAATGTTCTGCATTAATGCGTTCCAAATAATTATTTATGTATTATAAATGCTTATTTATAACGCGCGCAAAACAAATCAATAAACATAAAAAATTGTGCCAAATTGACGATTTACGCGCGTTGCGCCGTATCATATATACATATTTATAAATAAATCTATAAAATTTTATTATCCATCGCTAAAATTTAGCGTAAAAAATGGCGTTTAGAAATGATAATAACATATTGTTTAAACTGAAA
Organism: Adinopsis sp. GC000173; assembly: GCA_030264715.1. Classification (NCBI taxonomy): domain Eukaryota; kingdom Metazoa; phylum Arthropoda; class Insecta; order Coleoptera; family Staphylinidae; genus Adinopsis; species Adinopsis sp. GC000173. The sequence continues at coordinate 19,936 of JARJDW010014813.1, read as the reverse complement.
TGTATTAATGAAATGTTACATTTTACACTAGTTATATAAATAAATGTCATAATTATATCAAAATTTAGCGGAATAATTAGGAATTAACCGTGTTACAATGACAATTTTACATCAAATTTATAATTTTATCTAAGTCTGAAGTATAAACTTAAGTTTTTCTAAGCATTTTGTAATTATTAAATGCCAATATTATTATATAACTCGTTATGTAAAGAGATGTAAAAATGTAAAATATTAAACTTTATCATGTCACACTTCTAAATTTAGAATCATACAGGAAATTAAGCAGAATTTAGCATAAAAATTAGTTATTTTGCGTTTTAAAATGATAATTTTACTTTTAATCTAAAAAATATTTAATTTTATCCAATTACAACATGTAATCTCAACTCAACGTTATTTAGCAATAAAATGTCAGGTTTTTACAACTAGTTACTAGTATAGTACATATTATTACAAATTACATCATAACTTAGTGAAATTATTAGTTATTCAGCCCTTCGAAATGATGAATTTAGATGACTTCTAAAAGTATTTAACTTTATCTAACTTTTTCATCATTTTGTTACCAATAAGATGTCAGATTTTCAAGTAGCTGTGTTATGTTTAGGAAAAATCGCAATTCCAGCGTGTGAAATAGACATAGTTTAGTTAATTTTAAATTTTAATTCTAAAATACCATTCTTTCAAAACGCAAATTTAATAATAAGTGAATAATGCCTACTTAACGCACTATATACAAAAAATGTCTTTCTTTCAACCACGTGTTTTAAATTTACTACAATTTATCAAATCGCAATATTTCTTATTGAAATTTTCCTCGATTTGATGACGATAAAATCCTGTCTTACCATCACTTAATTATTAAACCGTTCGTGTACGGAATAATTATTATTAAATGTAAATAGAGCGCGTCGTATTTTCGGCGCTGCTGATGAGTAATGATGTCGGCTCTCTGCCGAGAGAGGAGCACCAAAAAACAAAATCCGTATGGCGCATGGAAAAAATTGCATGTGACAAATGATGAACGGCAACATGATTTAAGTGGCTTTAAAAATGTTGTTGAACTGTAAACAAATGATTTACAAGATTTTCATCGTGCGCCGACAACTACAAATTATCTATGTATTGAGCGCGCCACGCTCATATTATACACTGGATCTCTGAATTTTTTTCTGTTTTTTTTTCGTTCCTTGGGTAAAACTCCGCACGTACGCCCAGCGTCCGAGGAGCGAGCGGAAAAACGGACGCATATAAACTTAAAACTATACGAGTTCCAGAGTATATATTAGGACGAGCGAACACACATAAAATTTTATTTGTATTATATGCAAACGCTTAGTTTTTTTATTGGTGAATGTCGCTCTGCTTGAATATGATCGTAGAATGTTCGGACGCTGAAAAATAATTTTCAGACGTGACACGTTTCTATTTTGTGAAAATTATAATACAAATGCGTTTTTTGTTGCAGGTTTTCAGACAATCGTTTACTGCTTTCTATACCATCTATGACGTCAGCAATGAGTACGTATTACAATTTTCTTCTTCATTTACAATAGGAAAATATAGCTTCTACAACTTATTTCAACAAGATTCTAAAACATTAAATTTTAGATGGGAGTTTTCGTTGCAATTTTTGACAAGTTTTTTACGATTTTTCCTTGATTTTCGGTACTTTGCATCAAAGCATTTACAGATTTTCATCAAAATTGTTCAAAAATATGAAAGAAAACAGTTCCTTTCGCATTTTTGATTAATAGTGATGAAAATTGCTACAAATTTCAAGATCAAAAGAAAATCAATGAAGAAAATCATTAAAAGTTCTAAAAAAATGAAGTTGTATAGGTTACATCATTTTCCTATGCATACATTTGAATGAAACGCATTGTATATAAACCCCTTTTTTATAAATATTGCACAAATTTGAAAAAGTGTTTGTAAACACATAGTTCTTTAAATTGAGCACTTGCGACAATGGCTTTTTCCAGCTATTTTTAGTCGGTTAAAACCTCATCTCATCTATAAAGTTATATGTAAAAAGTTATCAATGTTATATTTTACGTTTCGATAGCAAATCGATATAATGTTTAGCAAAAAAGTTTATTAAACTCAAATATCTCATAAATGTATCACCTTACTTTCAATCGATTAACAAAAATCAAAAACTTTCAAATAGATTATAAAAAACAAAGTAATTATTAACGTAAGAATTAAAAAAATCTATTGTTGAGTACTCAAGGCAAGAAAATATAGTCTAATGTTGTAATAATATGCATTTTTTATTGATTCCACTAAATTATTGTGCAATAAATTAACGAAAGTTTTGTCAGTTTACTGAAAACTTATAACGCGGCCCTAACTCTAAGTTTGCCCAGGGCCCGTAAAGATTTAAATTAGATCCTAATGTAGACTTTAAAATAATATAACATTTTAGTTTTGACCGATCCAATGGGGGCAATCGCATAATTTAAATATAGTCAATAACTTGCACACATCGCAAAAAGTCTACATAACCTTATTTATAATTGGTATAGATGAGTGATCTTCACACTAACATTTAATAACAATTATTTTAAAATCAATCCAAATGAATGTTTCATTCCTTCAATTACCTAACTAGTTAAAACTTCTCCAAAAACAACTAAATAGTATCCATTACCTACAATTACAAAAATTCTGTGAGTAAAACAGGTATGTAGTTATAACATAGTACAAATTATACGACTACTTACTATTCATACTATAAATTGTCAAATATATCTTATATATAGTAACAATGGTCCAAATATAGCAACTTTCCCTTAATCTACCAATTTTACACATACTTAAAATTATTTAAATAAGTTGGAATGTTTTAATTGCATTGCAGTTACCCGCCGAAACATAATTGCGCAAATTCTGTTCCATACTGTCGTCCATGTGTGCACCACTTAGCAACGTGCATACATAAATTATCGTTGCGACGTTTAACGCTCTATCTATATTGTCTGTCGTCGAATTCTCGATTCTATATAAAAATGATTAGATGTTTGTGTGTTGAATCAGTGTACGTTTAATTTAATATCGTAGAACATAAAGTAGTTTCTATATCGAATCGCCTGTTCGATAACGTAAATAAAATACACTCTCGGTCGGTCGGGGCGATCGAATGAAAGAAAGAAAAAACAACAACGAGGAAGATATTTTTTATAGGCGCAAAAATTCGGGAAGCAATGCCATATTTCAAAGATTATTCCACATAGTTATTTCATTTAATATCGTACAAAATTTTGCGCATTCGTCTTTATATCTACATACAACATGCGTAATTAATGATATTCAAAAATAATTCGTTTCTGGTTTGAAGCAAAATAAAATTGTCGGTGGTTGGGCATAAAGCATGCATACAACGAGGCGCCCTTTTAATTTGAAAAGTGTGAAAAGTCATTAAATTTTATTTTGTTTTAATTACCGCTGGTTGTTTCGCTAATTTTCATATTGTTATGCTTCTGGTGCAGGAGTACATAATTATCAACAACACATACACACGTTGGTTTTTTTTTATTATTTATACGCCCTCGCCGCACTCTTCTCTTGCCGGCTGGGCGAAAACAGTGCCGTGAACCAACAATGCCATATTATATATAATGAAATTTCGGTCCAATTACATAGATGTGTTAATTAGTGCCGTATAAAGCAGTACAAACGACAAAAAGATTTAATTAAATGATAATTGCGCGCATCTGACATTCACATTACGCCACTCGAGAAAAATAATTCGTTTTAATAATAGTAAAAAAGCGTTTAATGAAATACGACATTCGGAAATTAATAAAATTCTTAGTTTATTATCATCGCTGCATTGCATTCCATTTCCGCGCTTTTTTTCGCAAATAGTTATAAATGAACCGAAGAAAAAACAAGCAAGCAGCTCACCTTCCACGTCTTCGTCCTCGTCCTCGTCCATCGCCTGAAAACAACACAACAGCACACAATGAAAATTAATGATTTTTTATATGACAACAAACGCATAACCTTACTTTTCATGCCCCGGCCGGCTCCTTTGTTTCGTTAAAATACACCATCATCATGTTTCTTAATAAATCATATCAAATTTGGTTAAGTCACTTTCATTACGCTGTAAAATAATTTCAACCGACTCGGTAAATAGTCATTTTCATTATAAAACACACACAACAATGTAATTAATAATTTTAACGGTATAGTTAACCTAACATTCATGTTCAGTGATGAAATTATGTTAATGACAAAAACAGCAATGGATGATTAATGAGGCAATGTTAATAAGCACCTCTTTTTTTATTACACAGCTTAATTTATTCATCAACAATCGAAGCACTCACTCACTCGAAACTGTCAAAACAAAATTATAAAAAACAAAATGCTACGTCACATTACAGCGCTGATCAAATTAAAACTGCAAGAATGATCAATGTCACTGCTGCTGGGAAAGTTATTGTAATTACACCCAAAATTGCAATAAATTCGCGTTTCATTGAAACGAACTGCTGAATTATTTCGCTAATGATTATTAATTAATTTCGGTAAATGTGTGTACATTTATCGTTCAGCATGAATGTGAATTATACTCATTAATAATGAATAAATATTTTTTGTTGCGTACGTTAATTAAGTGTAGATTAATTTGCGCTGTTTTATATATATTCAGTCCTTAATTATCTCGCATTTCTTATAAATGTAATTAAATGCTACAAGATGTTTAGTTTCAACTGTGGAAACAAATACATACAGTGCATTTATAGGAAACTGTAATTTAGGGAAGTAAATTTACATACAAATGCAATTGTCAAGTTGTAAGAACATTTGGGTAACTTTTTAAACATATTTTTAGTTGGGAAAAGAAGAATATTTATATTTAGTTGCTTTATTTTGAAGAGAAATTAGGAAACTAACATGAAATTAATAATAAAATTTTGCAACTCAAATAACATAAATATGTAAGACGGGTTGCATNTATTTTTAGTTAGGAAAAGAAGAATATTTATATTTAGTTGCTTTATTTTGAAGAGAAATTAGGAAACTAACATGAAATTAATAATAAAATTTTGCAACTCAAATAACATAAATATGTAAGGCGGGTTGCATCATAAAATAAATATTTTAATTTTTTTTTTAAATAAAATAAGGCAAATCTCAACAATCCTCCTTTGAAACCTGTTATCTGTTATCAAATTACTTACATATAATTTTAATAGAAGTGGGTAGTCAAGAATTTTCTCTATGTTTACATTTATAACCTCAAATTTTGTTTAATCCAGTCTCCTAAGAAAATATCTGGAAAAAGATTATAAACTATAATAAAACACCATTAATTTCTAATTCGTGAATACTTGCAACATATCAATTTACATTAGCAAACAATATAAAACTTACGTGTTCTATTTTTCTAGTCATCATATTCCTGTACGATTGGCGGGCTCATCGAAGGCTCGACAACAACGTCTCCAACATGCCAGCTGGCTAGGTGAAACTCACAAAATGTTAATTATCTTCAAAAATGACATCTATGTGAGGCAATCACCATGGGACGATACTGACGTGCAATTAACGTTCACTGGAGTGCCGGATGTAATCTTTAATGGAATTCCTGATTGGTTATATCAAGGTAAACACACTCAATGCGCACGAGATTGAAATAAAACGTTCACATATGTGTGTATGTGTAGAGGACGTAATGAAGACGCCGAAGGCGCTCTGGCCATCGCGCGACTCTACCCATCTAATGTACGCCAGCTTCAACGATAGCAACGTTGGCTTATTGTCGTTTCCCTGGTTTGCGACCAGCAATGTTCTAACGGCAGGTGGTGTCGCGCAAAAACCATCAACGTTCCCATCGACGAAAACTATACGCTATCCAACGGTGAGTACGGCATTTTTAAAACAAGAATATTGCATTACTAAAATGTTTTGCTGAATTTCGTTTGTTGTTGTTTTAAAGGGAGTGAGTATTCGCGGTAAGGAAACAAAAATCTTAACTTAAACTTTTTCGTATTTTTCGTACATTCTAGTTAGGTACTTAGAGTATATTATAGGGTGAGTTTTGGGTTGACATGAATGATTTTCAAAAATTATCTTTAAATGTAATTTATGTAAAAGTATTGAAATTCACTGTTGAAAATTTGGCACAGTTTAAGACACTAAATTCAAAAACGACTTGAAATGGGGGACAGGAATTTATTTAAGTAGAAATGCATGAAAACTGTCGAAAACTTGTGAAATATAGTCGAAATGCACTCTAGAATTAATGCAGTTTTGATTCAAACATACAAAAATGCTTTTATAGCAGAATATAGCATCGTTTGAATTGGAATATTGAAATTGTTAATTAATTTAGTTAGTGTAACACAAAAGTTATTTAGAGCTCGTAAATATTACTTTATCTATGTCCTGTTTAGGTCTAAATTAGGCCCTGCTCTTAGTTGAAATAAGTTGGACACTGTGTTACATCAATACATAGACGATTTTCAAACAAGTGAAATATTTTTAAATAAATTGCATATAAAGACATCTAAGGAAATCAAGCAAGCCAACTCAAAAACTCCCCCCTTAAATATATAAATTACAAACGTATACGTATATGTCAGATGATTAAATTCGTATAGTTCTAGTCGTAGGGAAAATGTTTAAGATGACGATGATGATTTTACTTAATTACAAAACAATGTAGAAAGAACTGCTTTTGATAGTTATAGAAAGTTTGCGCAATGATGATTTTGTGTGTGGTTGATACTTACTGAATTTATAATAATAAAGTTAATTTGAATGTGAAACGTAGTACAGCTGCGGAGAACTTTACCACTTCCTCCTCGGCTACATCGCTCGCAACATCATCCAATGTTGTATCATCGTTACCGAGCGCCAACACACACACACCCACACACACAGACACACACCCGATGACAAGTTGACTGCTTCACGGAACATTCAATATTTGCCAGAAGGCATAAAGCGTAACGCATTTCCAATCTCCGAACTGAATTTTTTGTAAATAGTTGCGGGATCTAAAAGCAAACATGTTTGTTGATATACGAAAATGTCCTTACATTTTATTGATTTCGTATACACAATTAGGTGTCTTTTATAATATATCCGCATTCTCCAAAATAAAAAATAATAATAACAACAAAAGCGTTCATCTTCTTCATCTTCTTGTTCTTGTTTCATTGGCTTAATTTAAATGAGATCGTTTTCATAAATCATTAAATTTTATTATCCATCCAGCGTTTATTTTTAGAATTTCGTTTCATTCCGATTCTAAAAAATGTATATGGAAAATTGAGTGAGCGCGCGAGCGCCCTTTTTATGTCCCGCTGAGAGAAAATCACACAGCTTATTATTATTTATAGTCATTACTGGTACATTTACATTCAACTTGGAATAAATCAGTGACACACACAAAATAACAACAACGTAACCACATTCAAATAACTTTTCTTCTTCGTTTGTCTTTTCGTTTTTTTTTTCTTTTCGTTTTCCTTATCTCATTCCACTTCAAGTCATTTGTTTTTCCTCAGCCTGGAACGCAAAATCCTAGAGCTCAGCTTTGGGTGTTGGATATGACAAATTTGACTGACCTCCAGCTATATGAAGTTCTTCCGCCTAAAGCTCTTGTTGCCCAGTAAGTATATAGTCTGTAATTTTGCATTTTTTGCGCGCTCGTACATATATACGCTTCGGATGCGAGCCGCCGAGCGAAAAAAAAACTCATCAAAAATTATGGTACTTATTGTTTTTATCTTACAGCGGATACAGTGTAAAGAGGAAAAGGCGGATGGTTTTATCGTTTTCGCTTTGTAATCGGAAAATTTATTGCATATATCTCTACTTGATGTCTATGTTTGTTTTCGTCCATTAATGTTATGCAAAAATAAAGTTTTATAGTTGTGGCGAGAAAAAAAGCGCGCGCGGGTGAAATGAACAAGCGCACGATATTAATATTAAAAACAAACGTTGGCTAATTCGATTAAAATCCAAATTATGTGCAACGCGACAAAGTTCTATCTTTTCCTCTTCATTTAAAACACTATCTTTAGTTTAAATACAGAACTAAATTTATAAAATGATGTGTTTATATACATTTATATTATATGTTACAACTAAATTTGTAGTAATATTTAGAACCCAACTTACTGTTTAACTACGATACTTAAACTTTAAATTTTAATGTTTTTTTCCACTAAAACATTTCAATAATTTTGCCATGATTGTTTGGAAAACCATAAGAAAGCAGTTTTTCTCTATTTAAGGGCAAAGATGACAAAATTCAATGCAAAATTTGATGAATAATACCAAAGATTAACGACTAATCGTAAGAAAACTTCAAAATTTCCATCCAAGTTTTGTGAGAGTTGTTAAAATACGAGAATAGAGCAGTTTTTCTTAATCTGAGATTAGATTTGATACAAAATTTGATGAATAATACCAAAGATTAAAGAATAATAGTAAAAAACTTAAAAATTTCTATACAACTTTCATCAGAATCAGAAAAAAACAGTTATTCTCAATTTTAGATTAAAAAAAGGATGAAACTCAAGACAAAATTTGATGAAAAAGGCCGAAGATTCTTAAAAATGTAAAAATATCCTTGAAGATAATCCATTCAATATTTTATGGTTTAAAGAATAATAACGTACTAAAAAGTAAGTTAGGCAATACAAAATCCTAGAAACACTGTCTTAAGGAGCATTTTAGGATGCATCAAATCCCATATTCTTTAAAATCACGAAATCGATAAAAATGCCAAAGATTAAAGGGTAATCGTAAGAAAACTTCAAAATTTCAGTCCGATTTTTGTCAGAATTGATAACATACGAAAAAAAGATAAGATAAGATAAAAATGATTAAACTGGATACAACACTTGATGATTAATGCTGAAGATCAAAGAAAACTGTAAAAATTTCTACGCCAAGAATGATCTATTCAAAATTTTATTACAAAATCGTAGAAATAGTGTTGCCCAAATAAAAAACTATGTAAAAATAATGTTTTATAGTGAGAAAAAAGCGAACGACCGAAGCGAACGAAGCAGCGCTATATTAATATTAAAAACAAACGTTGACTAATTAGCTAAAAATCCCAATTATCCTTTGTGTGCGCACAAAAAACATCGGTCTAATTAAAGATAAATGAGGAACGAAAATTAACTATGTACACGTCTCTAAACGCGTTACAAAATGTACTTAATTTGCACTTAAAAAACCGTCCATTAAAAATGTATTAGTTGTGTTGCGTTTAAAATTAACAAAAGGAATAACGGATGTTCGAGTTTTAAATTCCGTGTATATACATATGTGTGTGTGTATATATAGATATAGTCGAAGCAACTGTAACTGTAAAGGAACGTTGCAAAATTATTGATTTGTTCTATTTCAGAGATTACTATCTGACATCGGCCGATTGGATTGGCCAAAATAACACTCAGGTGGCGGCGGTTTGGATGAACCGTGCACAGAACTTGAGCATCGTGTCGGCGTGTCTGGCCCCGAACTGGACGTGCATCGAGGTCAGTTAAAATATATGTAACACCCCACGTCCAACAACTTAGTATGTATACTCACATATTCAATCTAAAAAAAATACCCATTCGGATGTTGCACATTTTTCTTCGAATCGGATACACCATTATTATTCCCAAACCGAAACGCAATTGAAACATTTCCATCAAGAAGTTCCTTTTTTTTTCAAATGCTAAAAAATTGCATTTTGTTTATTGATGAATATCACACACGGCCACAAATTGATACGCGAGACGTTCGTTCGTTGTATAGCGGCAAAAACTTTTTCTCTCCAAACATGTAGAAAACCCAATGAATAATAGCATTGTTTTGTATACTTTCCTATCTGACTAAAATCAAAGTTTCCAAACTTGCATTGGCATCAGTTTCATTTTAACCAAAGATTAACTGGCACTTTGTTGATTTTCTATAACGATAAAGGAGACACGCACGAACAATACAAAAAGTTTTGTTTTCTAGTACACAAGCAGTCAGGTTTTTCCAAGATATTGTTGCAACAACAAAACAACATTGCTTTTTTAAAATCGATATACATCCATCGACTGACGGCGAATGTAAATACGTGTTCGATGTGACAAATTAAACTAGGTGGCATTTAGCACGTCAGCGAAATGATATGAATGAATTATTGAACGACTAAACAGGGCGAATGGATTTGCTTGCGCGCTTGAATTAAAAATACAGCGAAAAAAAAAGGGGAGAAAGAGCGGTGAGGTGGTGGTGGCGTAATTGGCGTTTCCTGAAAATACAGCGGCAGCGCACATTCTTGTAAAGTATTCTGTTTGGTTGTCAGCGTGCAATAATTCTCGAAGCGATTGCACGTTCAGCTTAATGCGACAAATTGCAGCAACGCCAATCCTTCCCTTCGCCGTTCTTTTTTTTTCTACTCTCTCGTGTGCGGGATGCGCGTTGAATTTCAAATAGCGGTGGACATCAATAAGCAATCTGCTTTTTTGTGCATTAAATGTTTTCGATTTAATGATGGATGATTCTCTTCTCCATTCTCCATTGTTCTTCAGACGCATGTTGAAAGAGCAGGGGAAGATAGTTGGCTGGAAGTTCAGGATCATCCTGTCTTCTCATCGGATGGAGATAGCTTCCTGATGCTCGCCGCCGTGCAAGAAGGCAGTGTTGATTCATTCACTCACATTAAGCACATCACATTGACGCAACAAAGAATTGCCGTACTCAGTCATGGGCGTTATGAAGTGCACAGAATACTATCTTGGGATCATAGCAATCATCTTATGTAAGTAATCTTTGTCTTCGATTATGACTCGCCATCTAAAAAACGAATTTACACGTTAGAAATGAAAGTTTATAAAATTAAAGATGCGTTTGCTTGGAAAACTTGTTTAGGTCATTTATATTTTAAAAGCAAATAAATGGTAGAGTACGCTTTTAAGCTTCATTGTTTTACAGCCAATTTCATAAATAATACTTACCATAATACTTATTAATTTATTTTCAACTTGCAGTTATTACTTAGCTAGTCAAGATCATAAACCAGGACAAAGACACATGTACGTTGTAAGAGATCCGACCGGCGACGAATCGCGTAGAGTGGAGCCTCTTTGCATCACCTGTGATCTAGGCGAGGTTCTATGGAGCAGTAGATACTACTACAGTAATTGTACACATTTTAATTCGTTGGTAAGTAGTCGCATTTATTGTCAGTTACGATCACTTACTATTCAGCGTACGTACGCAAATATCTATGTGTGGTACATGCTCTCACAATTTTTCATCGCTTGGCCTCGCATTCTTTACACACTTCAAGTCAAAATGGAAATAACAAAAAGAGAGCAGTAGCAGCGACTGATTTATGTCTGAAATCTTCGTGAATGCGCTGCTGCTGCTGCTGCTGCTGGGAGGAAAAAGAAAGTGCATAAAACATTTACCACACATAAAAAGAAGAAGATATCATTTTCGAAATAAACATACATTACATGTTTGTTTGGTTGTTTTTTGTAGGTGAGTCCAGCGACTGAGCAAGCGCTAGAGCGTTTTTACGTCCTTCAATGCGAAGGGCCAGGTCTTCCATTAGCAGGAGTGCATTCGTCCCGAACACATAAGCTTCACAAACTTTTGTATGATACAAGACCGAAACAGGGTCCGATTTTGGGGCAGCTTGCATTGCCCAAGCAGAAGTCTTTTGAGGTGCCTTTATCCCAAGGTAGCAAAGCTCAAGTCCAACTACTATTACCTCCCAGTTGGAGGGAAGAACTTAGAGATGCTGCCTATCCAGTCCTAGTCGAAGTGTAAATATATTATTACTACTACTTCATTACACGCATACTCGCTGATGCCGGTCGCACAACATTGAATTAACTCACACAATGCTCTGTTAAATTTCTAGAAATGGTCGACCAGGAAGTAAAGCTGTCACTGAAGAATTTAAAATTGATTGGGGAACGTACATGTCCAGTCATGCCGATGTAGTCTACGTACGTTTAGATGTTCGAGGCTCTAGTGGTCAAAGTAATAGAGCTTTATACCGTCATCTTGGAGGGGTCGAAGTTCAAGACCAAATTTTTGTGGTCAAACATCTACTTAATACGCTTACATTTCTTGATGAAAACAGAGTGGGTGTATGGGGTTGGGGTTACGGTGGATATGTAACCTCAATGGTATTAGGTTCACAACAAAAAGTGTTTAAATGTGGTGTTGCTGTTAATCCTATAACCGATTGGTTGTACTACAGTAAGTTTTTATTCATAACTTTTACAAACAAAAACTTATTTCACCTTGTTTTTTCCTCTTGTTTGAATATTTAGCGATCGATACAACATATTCTAATTATCTTTCAAAGGTTATTTAGTGTCCTTTGTTCACTCACTTTGCATTAATTCATTTTAGAGCAATGCATTTCTTGTATCTTAAATAAGATTAAATCTACTTGTATTCTATTGTAGTGCTACACTAACTTAATGACGATTACTTGCAGCGCTGATTGTTTTAATATAGTAGTAGTCGAGTGGTTCTTTTAGCGATTCTTTAAAATGCATAACACACTTACTATTTGTTTTTGCAGATTCAGCATTCACGGAGAGGATATTGGGACTTCCAACAGATAATTATAAAGGATATGTTGAAGCTGATGCAACGCAGCGAGCCCGCCACATACCATCAAGTTCACTATACATTCTTCATGGTATGGCCGACATTTCTGCTCCTTATCAACATTCTGTTGCATTAGCGCGTGCTCTCACTGAAGCTGGAGTACTTTTTAGATATCAGGTAACGAAATTGTGTGATGATTCAGTGGTGTACTGGACTCGGAACGCGCCCGAACGTCGTTGCGGTACTTCATTTTAAAGATGGAACGCATTCCAGAAATACTATATGCGTTCCGGCAAAACAAATTTTAGCGGTACACCACTGGTGTGAATATAGCAATTCTATCGATATTTTTGCGGTAACAAAATATTTCTGTTATACTTCCAGAGCTACGCAGATGAGGGGCATGACCTACAGGGTGTAATAGAGCATGCCTATCGCTCGATGGAAGACTATTTCCAGGAGTGCCTTAGTTTAGATACGGAAGATCAGAAAACACCTCCGGATACCTGAAATTATATAATATGCGCTTTGCAATTTCATGTTACAGCGACCATCGAGTGTATTAAAGACTATGCCTACTACTATTACTACTACTACTACTTCTATCATCATCATCGACATCATCACATTGTAGCTTCCATAGCGCTAATTTCCGCCACCAGATAGTGACCATTCTCGAATAACGAATAAAAAAAGACTACATTTCAAGATGAATCTACTCTCTATTGAAAAAAGTGCTTGCATATCTCTTCTTCCTTACATCACATACAATTCCATTTGAACGAACGTATATATCTATCTATGTGAAAAAGCAAATGAAAAATGAATGGCAGCTGTAACACCAAACATGAATCGTTTTGGTTTTTGATCTAATCTAGTGTTGATATAAGGACCTAACTAAGATTATTAGTGGTATTTCGATTACATCAAATATATTTATAATGGAAGGCGCGAAGTGTTAAACAAGTGTAGATATAAATACTAAAAATAAAACAAAAACATTTTTTTCCCGTTATTGTATAAAGAATTATGAATGGTGGAAGCGACACAAAGTTGAATGAAATATTAGCATCTCTTCTAATCCAATGACCTTTTTCAAAAAATGAAACTCTACCTAAAACTAAAACTAACTCTCAGCCTAATTTATTTTATGAGTTGTGTAATAATTTATTATAGGCGTTAAACAATCGCAACAACAAAACTTTATTATTATATTTTATAAAATCAAAATCGGCTTATATCGAAAATTGTTCAAGCTAACCCAATCTTTATTTAGCGCTAATTTGAACAATTTTCGCTCATTTTTTATGTATTATAAAAAGCTAGTTTCGATGTAGAATTTATCTTTCTGAATGGAAAAAAAAAACAAGTCAATTATCTCTTTGTGTGGAATTTAAACATAAATCAAATCATATACGGCTTAAATTGATGTAATTTATTAATTATAGCTTTCATTAAAATTCAATGAATAGAATTATATAAATGAATAATATTAACAAGAAAATATGAACAAAAAAAACAACTTAATCAATAAAAATGGTTGTGACGAATGACTCTCTCTTAATGAAAACAAAATGAAAATACAAAAATTGCAAGATAAATAACGATTAACAAGTAAATAAGAATTATTAATTATAGTGAAAAATATGCTACTAGATCAACTAGTTGTGCTGTGCTTATTTATAAACACGGCAAAAAGGCAGAGACAATCTTAAATATTTACTCCATTACACATTTATTTGATTGTAATAAATCTATTTCTATTGCTAGCTAAATGATAAAAGATTAGCAAACGCGCAACGATTCTATCACATCGAACGTTTTTTCGTTTCGCGATCGTTACAAAAAAACCTCACACACGCCGAATAATATTTGTTTTCCATTCAAATTCATTTCGAATCTAAAATGTGTAATGGATCTTAACAAAAACAAAAAAAAAATAACAAATAAAAAACTCTCTTTTTAAGCTTATAAATATTAAATCTAGTTAAACATTCTGTTGTATTAAATGTCTCGGTTTTTCTACGAATCAAAAACTTTAAATTAAAAAAACAAAAATTCAACAACAATCAAAATGCTGGACGGTTCCTACATTTCATATTAATTATTCAGTTTCTGTTTTGTTTGTTGTTGATTTGATTTTGTATTATTGTAACGCAAGTGCAATCACTTGCAGAAATATCAAACCACTCATTGGGCCTATATTCATTCATTCAACATTTTTAATATCTTAAATAAACAAAAAGTGAAGAAAAATTAATTAATTTGCTAAAGTGTTGCCTAAATAATTGTTGTACACATATTATGTATATGTTGAGTAAGGAATAATGTGCAGAACACCAAAAAATAAAATTTATTATTAATGAAATTCATTTTTATTAGACAGCAATGTTAGATTATTATATGAAATGAAAATGTTAAATGTTTTCGTTTTTGTATTATATAAATAAAAACAATTTAAAATATTGTTTCTAGTTTATTATTTCGCATCGTCGCCACAATATGATTATTTTCATTTCCAAAGCACAAAACTGCTTTCTGCAGCAAATACATTTCTACAAAAGCCAATTCGAAACTTTCGATAATTTCAAATTTGCAAATATCGCGCTTAAATAAAAACGCTGGCTTTAAATGGACATGTCGTTAGTGAAATTAATTAAAAGTTTCTAATGATTTTATTGCAAACCAACATATTCAGATAATTATTTAATATTTATGTTTATTCATAATTACTATTAGTTCAATTTTAAAAGTAAATATTTAAACTCTTTTTAAATTTTAACAATAAAATATAAAAATTTGACTGAAATCATAATTTTTTAAGTGCTTTGCTTGGATGTTTCATTGAAATTTATAACATCAATGTAATTTTATAGTAAATTGCAAAAAATCTATTTTATCGTTTAGACCACAAAATTAATATTGTATAACATAATATATCAAAAGTATATAATTTTTTTAATCATTTACAACAAAATAATATGCTCAAATCAACTGCGAATAACAATTATGCATTAACCTAATACACTTATGAGAATTTAAATCCAATTCGAAACTTTCATAATTAGTATTAAATAAAAATGAGCATCTAAAATGCATATATCATTTGCGAAATTAATTAAAACTTTCCAATGATTTTATTGCCAACAAAACATTTTCAGATAATTATTTAATTAATGGTTTGTTAAGTAATGAACTGGGAAATATCAAACTATCCATAAATATGTAATTGTTTTTTTTTGCATCCACAGTAATCTATTTTCTATTGTAACATTAAATTAAATTTGACAGTAATAAATCGTTGGAATAATTTTGGGTGAAATTAAATTAAATTCACTTTATTATCTAGATTTTTTTTTTGAAAAATTTAAATTAAGATGGTGGCTATTGTAAGTTATTGTAAATATCATAAAAATATAATAAACTTCTTTGTTATTTTTTTTCTTTGTAGAAATTTAAACGCTTCAATCCTTATAGAAAAACGGTAGTGCGTTACAAAAAGAAGTTGCTCATTCAAGGAGCTTTCTCGAAATTTGAGACGAAAAATTCTATAAGACGAAATCACTATGAAGTCACTTGTAACATATACAATAGGAAAAATTTAATGACGCGACGCACCGTACGTAATTTGAGTTGTGGACTTGGAACGAGCGAGGCTGTCATCTTAGTGGAGCATGACCGTCCGCAGAGTCGCACATTGAGCAAGTCTGACTCGAACATATTGTGGGACTCGAAGAAAACATTGCGAAAGAGCATACAACATCGACGTAAGCACGGTGTTAAACGTTTGAATAAATTTATAAGTAAATCGTCGGTGGTGATAATCAAATCCGAGAACAATCTATCGTATCGTTCATCCGAGAATTTAAGTTTAGAGAATCATTCGTCTTCAGCTGAATCAGAAACAAAGTATTTTATTCACCACACACCCGACAGTTCAATTCAATTGAAACGAACCTATCCATTTACGTCAGTTGGCAATATAACAACATGTAACGATAACATTAATAATGACGTGTTAACAATCGATAATATAGCACATTACTTGAAAACTGATTTAGGAACATATGAAATTACTAATAAGGAAACCATGTACGCAATGGATATAGAATCGCTCATAGAACTGTATCGGGTCGAGTAGAACTTAATTAATTGTAATCGTATAAACATCATATGTAATCCAATGCATATAGCTTATTCGGTAAATAAAAATTACTCAAAAACTGATTGCACTTAATTAATCCTTCAGTTTCAGCTTTGTAACCCTTTCGTAAGAGATGCGAAATCTGCTCTCTGAGTTTCTTATTGTGTTTTATGTAGGGACGATTCTGTAACGAATTCAACTTTTTCTTATCGTTTGCTGTTAGAGGTTTATGATCAATTTCCAAAACATCAATCTCTGTTGGATGGACGCCAATCCAACGTAAACTTGGCAAAGCTAGTTTTTCCGATAGATAAACTGAAGACTAAGCGGTACAAGAAACATTTAGTTGTAAAGAAACGCTTAAAGAGTGCACTTACTTACCAAAGTTCCAAATCTGTAGGAACACATAATTTCAATTCCGTGAGGATCACCGTCGACTAGTATAAATACTGGAATCGCTAGCATTTTCCAAAGACACTTTATAAAGTAGCGAGTTGATAAATCAGGATATCCTTTCGCCTAAAAGTTATTAAAATATTTTAGTGTTTTAGATGTAACAGTATTGTCTTGTTGCAAAGCATATTTTAATATCTGATAGCAATGTATAGAACACGCTATCAATGTAGAATATTCAGTTTAATAAATGAATATTACATTTGATTAAGTAGTGTTAACAAGTAATATTAATTCCCTAGAGATGGTGGAGTGCCATGTGCAATGAGAAACAAACTAATTAATCCTTTAGGCACTTAAACCATTGTGCCAACCTGTCTCCCATTTGCATACATGTATCTGTGAAAGGATTTCAGCTGTAGCCAAATGACTGCAGCGTATGCATTTCTGGCACTTTATTACTTTAAACTATCTTTTATGTTGCACGTAATTAATCTGCATGTAAAGTAATAAGTTTCTGATTTTACATATAATATCTTCAATGTAACAATTTTAACAGAATATTGTAATCTTATTATAAAAGTTAACTAATGGATAAATTGTGTGAAATAATTAATCATGCAGATTATTGTTTCTAATATCAAAATTGTTGCATTTTAATTATTAAAAATATGCTATACTAGTACGTACGGTTATTAAAATAAAGGGTTTGGATAGTTTGTTTGAAACCTGTTCGTCTAACAACTTCTGGAAGATTGAATCTTTTTCCACGATTAATATGAATTTAGCGTTTGAATGTACAGCAGTCAGATTATTTAAGCTATGCGGTATTAAGGTTCCTGGAATTAAATAAAAATAAATAATCAATCACTTAATCAAACCAAATAACAATCACCTCCTTTTGCGTTGNTAGCATTTGAATGTACAGCAGTCAGATTATTTAAGCTATGCGGTATTAAGGTTCCTGGAATTAAATAAAAATAAATAATCAATCACTTAATCAAACCAAATAACAATCACCTCCTTTTGCCTTGCAATTTATTGAATTCTGATCATCGAAAACAAGTTTCACATTTCCATAAACTAAACCTTTCGTAGTTGAGTAAACTCCAAATTCCCAAGGTGGCATTTTCAATAAGTATGAAATATCAATTATCGCATTAAACAACCTGCGCTTGATTCTTGAGATATTTAATACACTGATAATATAATTCTCTGAAAATGATAGGCAAAACAATATTTTAAACGTACAAGTTTAATTTGTTTTTTAAACAATTTAAACGACAAATGGATGAATTAATTCAATACTCCTATTTTTTATAGTATAGTATAGTGTATAGTGAATGGCACATCATCGTGGATAAAGCGTGGATAAAGCGACATTTACAACTACAATCGATCCAAATAAAGATCTCCCTATAACATCAGGTACAATTTATTTCGCGTATGTGCCATGAGTGAAATTTTTGTAAATTTTGTAAATTTTGTACTTAGTAGGACTCATATAAATAAATAAGTATGTATTTCTTAGAAAAAAATAGTTTCTATGTAATTATTGTTCATAACGCTGTCCTTTTCTAGTGCTAGTGCTCGGCAACAAGAAAGGCCACGAAAACAAGGTTCAAGCCAGACTTACTTTCTAATTGAGCAAACGTTAAACTTTAAAACTTAAACCAGCGCAATTCATAAATATTATAGTTGCACTATTTGCGGAATGTTTTTTTCAAAACTAGTGACTTTACCGTAGCCTATCATACTGACTCTCTACTCTACTCTATTGAGTAAGGATATACACTTTTTACTCAATGCTACGGTCCTACATTTAAGTGCGTGCACTAGAAGTTCGTCTACATACAGTGCGATTCATTCAAACCATTCATTCACCACCCAAATATCAATTTTGATAAAAATTGTAAAATGCTTTAATTAAAAATACCGAAAATTAAAGAAAAATCAATTGCGAAATTGTCGCCTATTCCAAATTTAATCTTTAAACAACTTGCTGGAGATATTAAAAAGAATATAAATTATAGGCTTAATTTTACGCCATTTGGGATCAGATTTAATAACCAACATATTATTTTTAAAGTCACAATTGGACCAAGTAATACAAGGCACAAGTAACTGAAACTTGGTTTTATCCTTTTTGTTTTTCCTTCTTACAGCAATCGAACGCTTCATCTCATAGCATGGTTTTATTAATTTCGGACCAGTGTAAAACAAATTCTCATCGCTATTAATTTTCTCAAACGACTTTTCGAATTTTTGATCCAGACAACTGTTCATCGGCGGTTGTTTTTTACTCTTAAATGGACGAATTTTAACTGTTTCAACAGCAACAAATTTAGGCTGTGATAATTTTACGCGTTCTAAAGACGCTTGTGAGAAATCCTGCTGGCTGAGATCATCCAGAAATTGCGCAGTATTGTCGAATGCTTTAAATGCATTCGTTGCGTTTTCATTAAATCTCTCCTTTTCGTATTGCTCACGCGCCTGTTCAATATACGCACCTAAGCGATCGATCGACGTCTTCATTGCTTCAAGTTTCTTTTGAGTACTTATAGGTTCTGACATCAACGAATCGGAATCGGATGGAAACAATTCGCCGATACCTATACGCGAAGATTCACTATTTATGTCGCGCTGAATTATCTTATTAAAAAATATTTTTTTTTAAAAGCTAATAGGGGTGCGATGAGGTGCTATAGAAGTGCTATAGATTGCATATTTTAAACATTAAAAAATATTAAATTTGATAGTGGTGGTTGGTCGTTCTAGCACCGCCAGTCAAGCAGTCAT
>JARJDW010014804.1:0-10623 GCA_030264715.1 Adinopsis sp. GC000173 | reverse complement strand
TGGTGATGGCTACAAAACTATAAAATTCAGACAAAAAGTCGACTTTTTAATTATAAATTCACTTTTTTTCCTCCCGCTATCAAAAATCAAAATTCAAACTAGGTTTATTGGGAGGTTACGGCTACATTATTGGATACATCCCACCATTCTGGTTATCAATAATATTTGATCTTATTTCGATTGCGGCTGATTTATAGCGATTTTGAAAATTGCGTACTTTATGAAATATCATTAACATAATGAGTTTCTACTGTGTATCGATGGAAACTGATTAGGTAATTTCACCTAACATGTTTTTAATTAGATATGCAATAAATATTTACCTATGTAGCTCAGATGCAATCCGTGCGCTTTCCGATTGATTAACATACATCGGACACATTGGTAGCGCATTTTGTACATTGCTATCGCTCACATTATTCGGTGTAAATTCTCCACTACCATCATCATCACTCTTCCATAACAAATTACGTCCAAAATGGTTCGCGTATGATGATGACATTCGATTACTATCAGTTAATGATGATAGCGCTGCATTTCGATTATGCAATGGATTTCTAAAAATAACATTTGGTAATTAATTATTCGAAATAAATGTGTCTGTTATCGTATATTGCTTGCTGGCTTAATATATATACCTTATGTAATCTAAATTGACGCCGATGGTGAACATGAATGCGCATAGAATGAGACTTTTCGTCGCTGTTTTTGTATGAAAACCGCTAAGTATATGTTTTCCTGGCAGGTAGCCGCTTAAGCGCTCCTTCAGCCGTGCATTTTCCACTTTCAATTCATCGTTTTCGCGCTTCAGTTCTTGCACCTGCTGCTCTAACGATGCGAGATACTCCTTCTTCTTCTTACGCGACAGATTAGCCGATTCGCGATTCTTTATCATACGCTGCTGACGTTTTAATACTTTGGGATCGATTTCGGGCCGGATGGTGATCAGCGGTTCGCTTTTCACCACAACAGGCATTGGAATACATCGATTAATACTATTGATCGAGATTGGGGTCGGATGATTTGATGTGGGTATCGTTCGTATAGGGACTGCACGCACATTTTCCAGTATAACGACGTTTGGCGTCGAATTATTACTGATTATCGGCGTAATGGCAATCTTCTTACGCGCTGGAACGTCATCGGGCACTACAACCAGCTTCTTTTTATTTTTGGCGGCGGGCAATTTGGGGGCTTGTTGCTTTATCGTCTGATTGTCGGTGAAAAATTCGCTCACTTTACCACCGCTTCCATCGCTGGAATGTGACGGCGTTGGCGATTCCGAATTGATCGAATCCGAGTTGTAAAATTCATCATTATCGGTGAAGACTTCGCATTTGATTTCGTTCAGGATATCGTCGAGCTGTTGTTGCGGCGTATCTGGTACGCTGTTCGTTAAAATACCATCGGTGCTCTTGTCGAGTATTGAATTCAATACGCCCAACTCGTCTCCATCGGGATTCAACAGCAGTGGAATGTCCAAATCACTGCTCAGCTGTTGTAGAAAATCCTCGTCCGGCGTTGAATCGAAATAATCTAAGCAGTCAACGTGTATATATGTGTAAATTGTATTTGTTCGATTAGCATGATCGATGATCTGCACTCACCTGTATTAAACGAATTTGTCGTTGATGATTCTGGCGAGTATTGGAAATTATAGCTGCCAGAATATTGTAGCTCATCGGTTGTTAACATCGCGTATTACGCACAAATCAGAATAGTGAAAGACCGGGCATGCGAATCAATCATTAGACCACACTTTTGATGACGTACAACTTTTGATTTTGTTTCATGCACAAAACAATATAAGCGAGGACGCACACCCAAATCATGTTTTGGTTTAAATCTATTCTAATGACAGTTTCTAGTTTTAAAATATATCCATAGATGGAGGAAAAATATTATTTTTGCACCACCTTTGAACAAATAGAAAAACTAAAAAGTTTTAAAGATTATTTAACGCGAAAATATTGTTAAAAAAGAAAATATATCAAATAGAGGCGACAAATTACTGATTCTGAGCATCAATTTTCACGCGACATAATACAGATGTACTTTTAGGGGTCTGGCTAGAATTTTCGGACGGCAGAATTACTTGTTTTTCTAGCTGCAAGTTTGCGATTTTATTTAGTGTAACTAAACAGGGTGTGTAAAATTTTCATTTAATACCTTATACGGAACTAGTAATAACAAAAATAAATATATGATAAGCAAAAAGTGGAACATGTTACGGCGCATTCAAAAATCATTCAGAAACAATCATAAATTCATGGTATAGATAGATACACCATACAAAGCAATGTCCCTTTACTCAGAAGGACAAAACGTCCAATGCCTATAGTTTCGATTCGAAAGGGCCTATTTTAAAATTAACAATTTAATTCATTAAAGAGGTCCGTAAATGTGCCTTGGCCTAGCCAGGGTCATCTAAATCGATCTAACGGCAGTGGTACTATAAATACAATACATCGATCACACCATATCAAATTTATACATTTAATAAACTTTTTACTGTAGTTAAATCATGGAGAACCATTGATTTAATATAATAAATAAAATTATTTCATGATTCACTAGTTATAAATTGCTTATCATACTCCTATTCTGTTTTCTTTGCATATAAACTTTAATGCTAAAAATGGAAATTGTAACTATTTCTTCTCATTTTTAATCCAAATCTCGCGTTTTTATTATTAATCAAAATATGTAAGATGAAGTTGTAATACAAAAAACATAGTTACTCTTTAAAAATTCTATACCTATAAAGTTGTTACAATATATTATGGTTCGCAGTTTTTGTCTCGAGAACACTGACATCCATGCTGCTTTACACATTCTGTTACTGAGAATTTTATAGTTTCCCATCGAGAATATTTAATTTGTCGCCTCGAAAATTTGTCATCCTTAACTTTAATGATGAAAAGTAAGTGCCTTTTTGACTTTTGCAACCCTTTCTCTTAAGAGAACAAATATTCCTTGCTTTATTGCAAACTGCAACTGCGAAACTGATTTATTTCAGTTCCAAGCGCCATAAATTTAAATACATACAATATGTGAGATGTAATAGCCAAAAAATTTACTGCACTTTTTCGTATTTTACTTCCGTTATACCATAGAGTAAGGATATACTTATTATATCCTTACTCTATGGTTTTACTCATATTGCTGCTCATTTACAGTTTTTATCTTTACGACACTTTTATTGCTGCTGTTTTGCACATATTATTGCCGCATTCCAAAAAATGTTTCTGGTTATTTGTTTTTGCCGCTACCAATGCGCAATTTGCCGAGAATTTCTAATTTATATTTTCTTAGCTCTAATGCGGAAAAATGAGTGCATTTTTGGTTATTGCAGAGATTTTCCTCTTTTTCGTTTCCTTGCATTATTAGAAATTGACACTCTATTTATTTATATTTCTAACGCAATCGCCAAATTTTCTAGTCATCAATAAACTGCAATATCATATAGAATTGTAGTAGAGTTTATGTTGTGAAAAACTTTAATATTTAAGTGAAACTCTTTATTTAGTGATTCTTCACTATTTATTTTGAGAATCTGCCACATATTTTGAGTGTGCGTCATTGTTAAGTTTATAATATAGAATGTTTGTGTTCTATTACTTAAATGGTTCGTTCTCATAGAAGTTTAACAGCGAAATAATTTGGTCAAACCGGAAAAAGTTTCCACACAAGAATAAAAGAACATCAAGCAGCCTTCCGCAACAACAAGACAACATCATATTTTGCAAATCATCTCAACGACCAACAGCACACATCAACATTCATTCCGGACATTCTACACATTCAACCAAAGGGAATCAAACATAATCTATTAAAGGCAATCGAAATAAACAAACATCACCGACAGGATATAATATTAACGACCAATTGGAACTAAAGAGATCACCGCTGTTAAACTTGTAAAAATCCATGATAACCAACAATTTATCTAATATAAAGAACACAAAACTTTCTATAGTATAAACTTAACAGACACAGTCGAAACATGTCGCAAATTCTCAAAATATATAGTGAAAAATCACAAATTAAAGAGTTTCTTTTACAATATCAAATGAGTAGTTTAAATGTTATTATACTTTAACTAATTTTTTGTACTTTTTCTTTTGTGTTTAGAATACTCATTGTTCTTTTGAGATCGATAAGAATAAATGCGTCTCTGTACTCAAAAGTTAAACTCGTCGCGAATGAATATTCACGACGGATCAGAAATGAAACGCGTATTTTCTAATATAAATATAAATTTATTTATATGAAACGCGTAATTATATAAAACTGTTCGTTCTAAAATTATGAACGTCTCAATATATTATAACAAAAACGTTGCTATGGTGATCACGAATATCTTGATCCCAAATTATAAAAATATTCACAAAGCCTACTCACCATAAAAATTAGTCAAATTAAATAGTAATAACGGACAATTCCGTGAGAGGGGACCCTACGTCTTGCGTTCAAATATTTACAAGAAAATATTACAAAGAATATATTGAACGCAAGACACAAACACTCATATTGTAGCTGTTTTGCACATATATTGTTGCTGAATTCCAAAAAATGTTACCCGATATCTATTTTGCAGCAATTAATATACCATTTGCTGAGTATATCTAATTTCGAAAAATGGCAACCTTTAAAAAATTCCTTGACGTTTGTAAAAATTCCCCAAGATATCGATAATTACACGACCGAAAACAGAAACCTTGAATAATTACCGGCGTACCGTATGTAGACACGACACGACACGACGACAGGAAACACCAAACAGGAATTTCCATTACGATCAAATGCACACACATTTATAAAAAACAAAATTTATTTGGTTAATATTATTATAAATTCTAATAGTACAAAACAAAGTTATTATTTACACGATATATTATCAATTAAAAAAATATCTTAATCTACAAAATTAAAAAGAATCTATGTACAAATTAAACATCCTGCGATTGTATCGTCGTGTACTGCACCTTACGCGTGATTTTATCAACATACGGTGCGAACTTATGGCCGAGTTTATCCTTGCTGAGATAGGCATACGCTGCCATCAGTGACACCAACACAATCACAAGAACAATCAATAAGATAACGATCGCTTTCGAAACGCGAGCATGTTTATTCTCCGCCAGCGTTTTCAAACTGACACGCTGTCCCCGATACGTGCACATCAGATCATCCCGATTGCGTACTGTCACATTTGTGCGGAGAATCCACTCGTACAGCGTCAATCCGCCGTCGCACTTCAACGGATTGCGTGATATGTCGATCATGAACTGATTGATGCTTCGAGTTGGCGGCGCCATACGATCCAACATATCGTAATCGGCGGTTTTCAATCGCGTTATATTGTTGTGCTCCATATCCACAAATGTTAATTTTTTTAAACATAACATATCGAAATTCATGCCATCCAGGTAATTGTCGGCGAGATAGAGATGACTGATGTTGATTAAATCACAAAACACTTTTGCATCCTTAAATCGTCGAATCTCGTTCTGCTCCAAGTGAAGTTTGTACAGCTTGGTGAGATTGCTGCTGACGAAAATGTCATGTAAATCTTGCGCCAATTCCTCACCGGTATTGTCAGCAAAAGCATTCGTTAAGTGCAAGCTTTGCAGATTGATGAAATTGCTGAAGACGCGAGGATGATGGTATAGTGTATCCCCATCGTTGCTGATTTTAATCTCGTTGTGATTTAGTATCAACGTTTCAACATTTGGACAATGATGGTATGTCTTCCCTTTAATTTCACGTATGCGATTGTTCGACATATCAATGTACCTGAGCTTGGTGAGATTGTTTAAGTCACCGAATATATTCCACGGCAGTGTTGCTATGTTATTACCAGTAAATATAAGCATTTCTGTCTCATTCGGTAGCATCTTCAGCATATCAACATTCTTAAAATTCGTATTCGTGCAATTCACCACGTATTCCACTTTGCTTTCGTGATCGATGTACACCTTACCACAAAAGCAGCCATCCAACAATGTCGAATGACAATTATCGAGCGATTTGGTGACATCGAACAATAGCACAATCACCACCAGAAAGTAAATAATCGTCATCTGCAACAAATTTCGATGTGTATTTGATTAAATAATACGTAATTTGGTGTGTGGTATTACCTTAATGTTGTGTTTGAGTCGTTAAGTAAAGGATTTCATTGCAGGTGTGTGCGATGATGCAAAATGGACAGGTGTGTTCGGTGGTACGTGTTCATGTGGTTGTCTACGTTGCTGCATGTATTATGGTAGACAAAAGGAGTAGTGGTGGTTAAGTCACCTTCTTGAATAAATAAGTAGGCGTTTGATTGATTGCTAATCAATTCGGTTCGTTGTCAAACTATGCTGCCATAGCATACAATTTATTAATTTATTACTCAGTGAATTTGTTGTAATAAAAAATCATTTTTTAACACAGTTTATATGTACATCTTTTTCATTTTTTCGCATTTTAATTAAAGAATAAATAACTGTTACTTTCTTCATAATATTAATAATAATATATAGCTATGTTTATAAAAAAATATTCGATTTGTTTTCCTTTTTGTATTTTTGTTTCTTTTTCAATGAATTTATCGATTATGATTAATCATAAAATTAGGTAATAGTGAAAATTTATATACACTATAAACATCAAAAATAATCATTTAGTTTTCATCTCTAGCGTTTAACTTGCCCTTAATTAATAAATAGCTTAAAGTCATACCACGTAAATTAAAAAATAAATCTAGTTGCTTCTTCATGATACGACAGTACTCTTCGTTAACCTTAATATTTATAAACTATTTTAACTGGAACATAGTGAATCATTTTGTGAAAATCAATTTTGTTTTATGAAATAAGTACGTTTTTCTGTTTTATTTTCTTGTAGCAATTCTAGATTATGTTGTGACGTCGGCCCTTCAACTTCGCGACCAGGTTGCAGATTTTCAGCGCCGGACCGAGCTTCAGCCCCATATATTTCATCATCATGTCCGAGTTGAGCAGCAGCAGCGCCTTGCCATCAATCTCCTACAAACAATTCATAATTAGCAAAATGGTTTAAAGGTGAATCAGACAATGAACGAACGTGTTTGCGAAATAGATCGGCATGGACGCCTAGACATGGATCAGTCGCATCGATGTACTGAATCACCTCCTCAATGCCCCATTCCTGCGTTGGGATCTTGTGTAGATTGGCGGCGGGCGTTTCGCTCAATGGAGTGTCGGTGGTGGTTGTTGAGGTGGCCGCCTCTTGTTCGGCTGCTTTTCGCTTCACCGGTGGCGGGCGGATATCACAATTTGGACATTCATCGCGCGTCGATTTCAAACCTGTAAGAAACAAGATATTCCAATGTAAAAAAAATGGAAAAACTGTAATAATCTTAATAATTAATTGTTGAATTGCAACTTCCTTTGACTGGTAAGTGGTCATCAAAAAATTTCTATTTATATTTTCAATTCATCTGGGAAAGTAAGAATTGCTTTTTGACCCTCTAGGTATTGCGTAAAAAAAGTCAACAAGTTTATTGTCTTGAATTTTTTAGAGTTTTATGACACATAGATCATTTTTCTTTGTAAATGAATGACAAATTTCCGCAATTCGACAGTGAAATATTATAAAAACTAAAAAATAAAGTTGTTATTGCTCTAATTATATAATAAAATGGCAATCACTCGATGCATTACCGAAAATTCTAAATACACACTTCGTTATTATTATTTATGACAAACAAAAATGTTTTCCTTCTACTGTCGGATTTAAATCCACGAACGCTATACTCAACAGGTGATGCTCGACCGAATGATCTGATGAATGCTTATGAATTCGTTACTTATTATTTTGAATTCAATAACATCGAGAGCGTTACAAGCACACATTTGTAGCACATCTAATTGTTCCTACACCAATTGGTGATCTTTTTAAGGCTTTTTACAATTAAAAGTTCTAAATGTTTTCGATTCGAAGAGTGTATGAAAATATTGCAATACATATGAATTTTTTGTTATTGTATAATGGAATAAATCAATTATTTTTATTTGAAATTAAACAATTTTTACTCGACTTCACACAGACAGAAATTTATCACACTTCAGTAATAATTTCAAAAACCAGTCCTTTAATCATACTATGAACAAAGATACAAATTTTAAATTACAGAAAGCAGACTTAGCGATCTTAAACAATCTTTCACAATGCAAATATTGTTGAAATATTACTAAGTTTGTTTTAAATAAAAATTTGATTTCAGCCATGCTTATTTTACAAAATATATATATTGTAATTCTTGTTACCTTTAAAACTTGCATAAATCAACCAAAACTTTGGAAACTGTTCTAGAAATTAATTATAAGATGATAAGACTAGGGGTCGTATTCAGATTCAAGTGAATGTGAGTTGCCACTAGTCACCTAAACTTTTGGTGGAGTATTGATTCTCGATGCAGACGTTAAGAAAAAAAATAACCAATATTCCGTATAATATTAAAGTGAGAGCAAGAATATTCTATCGTGCACGATAACATAAGAATCTTCGCGTATTTGTTATTCATATTTCTTAAAACGTCTGCATCGAGAACCCCTACTCTACAAAAATTTAGGTGACTAGTGACAGCTCACAATCATTCTATTCTGCATACCACCCTAGCTTTGTCTAGAAAAATAGGTCTTTATGTAAATATAACAAAGTTTACACAGAACCCCTAAAAATTTTGACGGCACCCTACAGTTCCGCGGAACGCCTGTTGAGAACCGATGTTGTTATATATGACAACATTTATATAGATTTTACTATAATATTTTCATTAATCTAAACGATAATTCCAGTATTTTTTGTTATAGATGTTATATAATTTTATTTAGACAAGTTCACCCACATTATAACCTATTAAATTTCAACAAAAAATATTTATTTCTTTAGAATACTTACTGAATAGCTGCGCACAACAACCAAGCGATGTGCTCAACGCCTGAAACACACTCTCCAAATCATTCGTCCGGCCGATCGTTGGTAGTTTGATCGTATACGTGTTGCTCGCATGAGAAATCACCACCTCCTCGCCACGCAATGCACCCAATCGTGCCAATATTGTTTCTGTCTTATTAGACGCCTTCAGCACGCCGCCGACCAGTCGTTTGACGATGGCCAGATGCGACGTCTCTTCGATGCTATCCTCCAGCTGCGCTGTATCGATCAACGGCCCTCCTACGCACTGCTTATGCACATAGATTACAATCGGCGGCGGTGGCGGTGCGGATGTATCCGCTTCGGGCGACTGCACTACGTCGCTGTTGCTTGTGATAATGTTCGGCGGCGTCGGTTGAGCACGTAGCTTAAAGCGATTCGCGCCCGCTTGATTCTTTTGGCCAGGCGGCTGCATCGGATGCCCGGACTTGGCACACCATCCCACCGGAAAGATATCGCGGCTGTCGTAGCGGCACCAGTAGTCAAAAGCGCCACGCCATCCATCAAACGTAACATGGATTTGATCGTTCTTCGTCGCGCCGATCGTTGCTGTACATATCAACTGCGGATTTTTCTTGTCGACCGCTTCGAGTTTCTGTCCGACTTTGAACAGATTATTATTTGAGCCGTTCGGCTCGCGCTGGAATATTTTCGCCGGCGCCATTTCAGCACCATTGAGTGTTTTGAGTAGAAACATCGGCCACGAGCTAGCATTCATGCGAAAACCTAAAAATATTGTTTATTAGCATTGTGATGTAAGTTAGTAATTAAATGAAGTTTACCTAGCGGTGGTTGAAGCATTCCGCCTGATTTCTCGCAATGTCCGATCGGATGAATCTCGCTCGAATCGACCAGCCTCCAAAAATCATTCTTATTATCACTGCCATCCAGTCTGAGACGCAATCGCGGCCCGAGAACACTTATCACAGTCGCAATACACGTTGAGGTAACGTTCCGCGGATCTAACGCCTCCAGCTTCATCCCCACCTTGAAGTCGTTCTGTGGCGGCTCACCGCTTTGTTTAAAACAGTTTAACGGCGCCGGTACGCTATTCGTCTCCTTCAGATACTCATCCCAATCAAACGTCTGGAAAGTCTCATATTGGAATGGACCCGGCGAACCTGAGTCGATCGTCGGAGTCGGTGCAACCGCCAGCACGCGTCCATGCACATCAGCGCGCTTTTGGTGTTTGTTCATGCAGTAGAGCGAACAGTAGTCTTTGAGTGTGTTGGAACCGATGCGTATAACGTTGTCGCATTGCAGGCATGCACCCTTTATGTACGCTTTGCGAAACTCAGCGAGACACGTTTCCGAGCAGAACTCCTTCTTGCCGTTTGTCGTTGGCAAAACGTACTTCAGCGGCAACTTGCCCTCGTTGCACCACGTACATGAAATGATCTTCTTCGGCGGTCGTCCGGGGCCGCGCACCTTCGATGATCCATTGCTCGCATTCGACATGTTTGTTGTGTCAATTATTACATAATCTATTACATATCGATGCTGATCGGCTTAAAAATTCGTTTGCTATTTATTAAATCGCTGCGTTGTTTTTTTCTCGCTTCAAATGTCAACACAACGTAAATATGCTTTTTGCGGCTTGTCTACTTTGACGCACTGCCAACATAATAATACAAAATGGCACTGATAAATGACGCG
>JARJDW010014803.1:0-16753 GCA_030264715.1 Adinopsis sp. GC000173 | reverse complement strand
CCTGATTCCTTAGCAAATCGTTACAAACGCTAGACGTTTCTTTCTTCATGATAACGATTATCTCCGGCATAGCGGTTTTGAAAAACATTGAAAGCGAGCCGGTGCTATTTGAGGGTGCTCCTCTAAGCATATCACACGTCACCTCAACATGCTGCACTGTTGTAACTTGTTCGTTGTTGCAAATCTGCGATTTGTTCGATGGCGATTTTTCCTCATCATCATCCTGCCAGTTGGTCTTGCTCTGCGATTTATTAGTTTTCAATTTTCCCTCGTCTTTATCCTGCCGGTTCTTCTTACTGCGCGATTTATTCGTTTGCAATTTTTCTTCGTCTTTATCCTGCCAGTTGTTCTTGCTCGGCGATTTATTCGGTTTTAAGTTTTCATCGTCTTTATCCTGCNCTTGCTCGACGATTTATTCGGTTTCGAGTTTTCTTCGTCTTTATCCTGCCAATTGCTCTTGCTGCTGTGCGATTTATTCCTTTTTGCTTTTTCCTTGTCTATTGTAGTGTTGGATGGCCAATTTTCGATCGATGTAGCAACATATTTGCCCACGATGGAGTCATTCTCCTTCAAATCTTCTTCCCGCCAGTTATTCTTACTCTGGGATTTATTCTTTTTCGATTTTTCCTCGCCTAGTGAAGTGTTAGATTCCCAATTTTCGAGCGGTGTAGCAATATAATTGGCAACATTGGAGGCATTATCAGTAAAATCTTCATTCTTGCTATCATTTTTGTCTCGTGTAGCAATTGTGGTCAAAGTTGCATTGGATCTAATTAGGCTGGCAGCGGAACTCGGCATCGAATACTTGGAAGGATTCATCCTCTTTTTTTCAACCAAGTCATGCCCTCTCTGCATACTGCTGCGCTGAGCTATTATCTCCTTGGATTCGCTTTCCTCGGTATGCACGCATACAGATTTGCATGGTGGACAGTGCGGTGCTATATTTTTACGAGATCGTTTACTATAACGACGCCGCAAACGTTGCGCCAACACCCACAAGATTGGAGCATGGTAAATGTACTCCTCTTCCTCAGCAGAGTTGTCTTCGTCAACTCGATACACGTAATGCGTCTGCTGCATTGGCACAAAATAATCCAATTTGCAGTACTGCTCAAGTTTGCGCGCAGCTTTCACATTAGCAAAATCACCATGGCAGTGTATTAAATTCGTTACCAGTCGACATTCAGGATTCAGTTTCTTCGCACCACCACAAACAGCGCGTTGCGATAATACGTGTTTGTCGTAAATCAATTTAACCGCTCTAGCGTCTAATTTAAAAACCCTACCTTCACACAAAATGACGCTGGCCAAGATATCCCCGATAAAATCACGCGCTTTTTCCAATGCTTCCTTATCATTGATATTATTGGCTGCTTGCTGAAGATTGTGATGAATGCGATGAACAAACGACCAATTCCCTTTCAATATCGTGTACAATTCGGCGTAGAGTTTGTGCGTCCATGGTATTTTACCATCGCTTTCCATACACATCACGTAAATATCCATATCGTAAAAGCTAATAATTATAGCTTCGTACGATCGACGAATTTGTAGCATTATGGTAAAATCATCCCCAATGAATGTGTCACAATCGTCACACTCTTCGCAAAGCGGTGAAATCGTGCTGGCAGCTTCTGGCGGAATATCACCAACAACTTCAGGCAGCACCTTTGTTGAAAATATGCATTCATCCATGCATGATTGTATTGATGAAGTTGGTGTGCAAATCATCTCCTCGTCAAACACATCAATTTCATACATGTAAGGCGACAATGTTGCTAGTTTAATAATACAATCCGATGGTGTTTTAATTTCCTCAACATATTCTTCTTCTTCTTTTTCTTTTTCTTCGTCGGCATTCTGAGCAACATTCTCTTCAATCGCCTCATCGATTGTATGTTTATTATGATCAATGGATCGTTTTTGAAATCTCCTGGCCACGTGCAATGGTTTCTATAATCAACAAACAAAACAATCAAAATAATTTTTTTTTTGACATGACATGTAATAAAAATATTGTCATTATTAATACAGTCTAAATGAATGAATTAAATAATGAGCATGTGATAAATCGGCGATGTAAAACAAGTTTATTGAGTCAGCATAACAAAAATAATGATCACAAGGATAGCCTAACTCTGGCTGATAAGTTGCTCTTGATATCGTTGCAGAATGGCAGAACGCCGTACTTGAACGAACACCTGTCGGCATCATTGCGGGCTAGTTTCCTCGTCGAACTGGAGATAAATGGCAATATCGGTCTGGCGTCGCCCACGCTCAATAATCACGCAATTACCCGTCGCGATGTCATAGTGAAAACGAGCGAGAACTGTAACGAGCAGATACTCAATGAGGCAATGCAACATTTGCGTACCGATCGGGCACCAGTCCAGGACTGGTTGGAGCGTTTAAACGGGGACAATTGGAATCCAGCATTGTGGAAATATCAAATGAAAAACGTACGCAATCGACTCGCTAAAAGTATGGTGGATAAAGGGGTGCTAATGGTGAGTAAATCAAATTTTCTAATTTTCGATGACATCACGTATCCGCTACGTGATGAGAAAGTCAAGTATGAAATATTCAAAACGATACACGAAACGTTACTGGATAATTGGACGGGAAGACCAATGGATATTGATATACATACGCTTGCGTTGATTATATTTACATATTCTTCGGATTTGATGACCGACGTGTTCGCTGGAATGCGAATTAGTGAGACGAATTTGGCCACAAAGCGATTGAACAAAATTCTGGATATTAATTTTCAAAAAGAGTCACAAAAACATCCCGAACTCGAATTGTCTTATGCTGTATTCACTGTAATACTTCATTGATCAATAAAAAAATTTAAAAGTGATTTACTTACACATTCTTGTGAGGGAACGTGAGTGAGTGCAGGTTGTGGTTCAGCGAGTAAGAGTGAATCGCTGTGTCGTTTCGCCGCCTTCAACATCTTGCCCTTAACACATGGAGTTAGCATCCGCAACACCTCTTTGTCCAATAGGTACTGGCGCAGGTACGACTTGTATGCGTAGAAAGTTAATCCACGCGAATGCGTAATTGGTGTGTTGATGATGTGCAAGCTATCCAAACTACTTGCAGCATTTGCCATTGCTGTTGTTGATGCAAGCAGTGAAATGCTGTGTACTGTATGTACAACAACATCATTCACAAAGCCATATCGAGAGATGGGGGGTTTTTCTAATAGTTGTTGATAGATTAGCTCGTTGCCTGGGTGTGCAGAAGGTAATATTATATTCTGCGATGGATAGTCAAACACATCCATGTGGTTGGAAATCCTCAACTGGACGGAGAGTGTCGTTGATGTTGTGTCGGCGTTTGCAACGTCGGTACATGACTCGGACGCGGTTTTAACGCAACAACCGCACAATTTACTCAGCAGCGTATGTAATCGACCACGAAATGTTGTCGGGTGTGTTGCGCGTCGATGCAATATTAAACTATCTGGCGTTTGGGGCATGGGTATGTCGCCTCTATTCAATCGATCGTCGCTGCGCCGGCGGTTTTGTCGAGAATCACCAGCGTTATTTCCAGCTTGATTGGTTTGCCTTCCATGACGATGCCTTCCTGCAATATATAATGGCATAAATCAATCCAATCTATGCAATGCATAAGTTACTTACTTACATTCATACTGCCCGTATCCTGTTGTCGCATCAGATCGACCTCGATGGGGAACACGTACTTTTGATCGACAACGCTATTCGCTGGTGTTCTCGGCCGCGACGCCGCATTTTGGACAGGCACTGGAAGACGTGACTTTTTATTCGTATTGAGGCTACGTTTGCTGCGAAAAATGTCTGTGGAAGTGGTAGGACTCATACGTAATGTAGGCACTAAAATTTGTAACGACACTGATGGACCGTCTTTTTGCGATTGATTCGATGATGATGCGACACTCGCGGTCGATGCTTGCCCGGTGGTGTTTGTGTGATCCATCTGCGAATTTATATAAAACACTGTTGGATTCTCACTACCCAATAAACACTCCTCCTGCGTTGTCACTTTTTCAATTATGCGATGCCCCTGAATGCTTGAATTTGTTTTATTGTCTCTTATGAAAAAATTACTAAACCATGCACGTTTATCCTTCTTCTTCATTTGCTTTTTGCTACTACTATTGCAATCGGCGATTTTCTGCACGTCTACATCGTCACTATATAACATCTCCATGCTCAACGATTCGTCGTCGATGTTTTGCACATCGCCAGACGGCTGCATCATCTTAACTAGCTCTTCAATGCCCTCTTTGTTTGTTTCATTTCTTGCCAAATTACTCGATGACTTGTCGCTAGTTTTCGGACGTGGTATGCGACTCGGACTACGACCCGATTTTCGCGATGATGTGCGGGTGGAGGATGCAGAGCCTTCACGCATCTTCGAATTCCAAACGGGAATTTTACTATTTTTCATTATATTTTTATAGTCTTTGGCAATGTTACGGTACGTGTTAAACATGCGTAGCTGCTTCTTATTGAACAAGTTAGCTTTTACACCTATCTTTTTGCTGTTTTGCGGAATCTTCGACTTGGCCTTACAGATCGTGCGATAGCAAAAACGATTCAAACGTAGTTCGTCCTGCGTCCAAACAATATCCGTATTCGTTCCCTTATTCTTAGCGCGACGTTTAAACAGCTTAGTCAACGAACCAAAACTTGACGATTCACCCAAAATCGACGGATACTGTTCGAGCAATGGTTTAATATAAATGTTTTCAATCATATTTTTAAAGGTATTCACCGCGCTCTGCTGCTCTGACACTTTACTCTTCGATGGTAATTTTGTTGGCAATACTTTATTTTCAGCATCCATTTCCGGCGGTTCACTAGCTGATTGTTCAATTATCACGGTGGGAATACTGTTCGTCGCAACTTCGGATAACAATGCGGCTGAATGCAGTGTCGTTTGATCGTCGTGTTGTAGTTCCGACACCAAATTGCTCGTCCGTAAAATCGTGTCAAGCACGGGCACCCGGACCGTTGATGTTGAATCTATGATGTCTTCCTTTGGAGGAGATACCTTCGGCACTTCGACTATTATTTGTGGCTTCGAACCAAATTCATTAGTCTTCGATACTTTCGGTTCGATTGGCTTAATAATACCGATAGTCTCCTTTGATGATTGGGGATGTTTCAAATCGGAAAACGCTGGAATATCCAAGCTGCCCAATTCCGCACGCGTAACAATCGTTCGCTCTTTCGGATTAATGTTACATGTAGACGTATCATTTGCTGAAGTGCCATTGTCCTCGAAAAAGCGTTGCATTTGACTCGAACGCGTCGTCACTACGTTGTAGTTGCTAACCTCATTATCATCACTAACTTTTAGTGAAACTAGAGTTTTATTCATTTTTAGTTTATCGTTGGATTTTAGTATATTTTCGAGAGATGGTTTCGTTTTGTGGCTGCTAAGATGTAGAAACGATTTACGAAACTTGAAAATGCTGCTCTTTGCGTTTCGATCAGGCATAGGTTTTGCTTTGTGCTCGTCTTTGTGTTTTTTGTTGTTTTTCGCATATTTTTTAATCGCTTCCGGAATGCGACTTTTACTTCTTACTTTACGGTCTTTGTCTTTGATATTTTTATTATCTCGATCCTTGCTTTTCGTCTTGCTATCTTTCTCATTGTTACCTTTATCGCGCTCTTTCTCTTTTTTAGTCTTTAATAAGCCTGAACGCCTATGCTCTTCTTTACATTCCTTCTCTTTACGTCTGGGAGTATCACTCTTACTTTTAGAATCTAATTTAACTCTGCTCTTCTCTAAATTCTCTTGCTTATCTTTGCTATGCTTTGAGCTATAAGAGCGTGCATCTTTTACGTTCCCCTTTTGGTTACTAAACGAATTGGTTCGTTTACTCTTAACGTCAACATCAACATGGTCTGTCTTCGTAGACGACTTCATCTGTTTTCCGTCGCTCAACATCTCCGATAGTATACAAGAGATAATCGACGGTTGCCGTACTCGTTCTTCGCTGGAATCTGTTTTCGACTTATTGTTGTATTTTTTATTATGTGGCTTTTTCTTTAAGGATATTACTGAAATTTTCGATTCCAGATCGCGACGTCCCTTATTGTTATTATTATTATTGTTATTAGTATTGTTATTATTATTATTATTATTATTATTTTTACTTAGAATGGAAAACTTAGGAATGTCGACATGTATGGGATAAATCATAAAGTTGTTGGGGGAATAAATATCGCTGTTACTGTATGAACGTTTCGTGTTTTCTTCTAGGCGACGAGCAGGTCGCGATGATGATGTCTTTCGGCGTCGCTTCTGATACTCCATCTCGGTTAAGTCAATCGAACTGTTGCTCATGTTCGATTTCTCCTTGACGAGATTGTAGCTGTGCGTGTAGCATAGGTTGCGCGAGCTGCACAATGTAAGGCTATCAACATCGTGCGATGTGGCGCTCGGATCTGATGTATTAGCGGATGCCGAACGATTGCTAGCAGTTTCGCTGCCACTCGATGAAAATGTGGCAATGCCTTTTAACGCATTTTTTATAACACTTTGGTTGGCATTGTGTATCTTCCGGATTTGCCGATGCGGATTGTAGCTCTCCTCGACGATGGTACTCATTTGGCTTTGTATAATTAATTTCGAAACGCGTTTTTGCAGTTTTCCCATTTTCACGTTTTCTAAATG
The DNA here is from genome assembly GCA_030264715.1 of Adinopsis sp. GC000173. NCBI lineage: Eukaryota > Metazoa > Arthropoda > Insecta > Coleoptera > Staphylinidae > Adinopsis > Adinopsis sp. GC000173. Next base: position 10,075 of record JARJDW010014803.1, on the reverse strand, counting down.
TTTTACGCTGTCAAATAGATCATCGTGTCTCTTTCTTCGTTTGATTGCAAGGTTGTTTTTAATTACCGGCGATTTTATTGAACCCATTTCTGCGTAACGACGTAAATCACATCGCTGAATATGTAACAAAGATGATCATTCGATAGCGTAAACTGGAAAACAAGGGATTTTTATTCATTAATGTATTTTCCACATAGTGGTTATGCACGTACCCATTAGATAATTTTTAAGTACACCAAAGAATCATAAAATGTGTGTTGCTTGAAGAAGAATTAATTTACATACCGCACGAATTAATTATGACAAATGTATAATAAACAAAGCTGACTTGTTGCTACTCGAATATAAAACATATGCGGGCTGCTTGGATTTTCCATCTCTTGTCCATTCGCACCATTGTCATCATCATCCACAATCATAAATACAACAATGCTGCGACACTTTATGGCATTCATTATTATTGGAATCCATGATAATATAATACCACATACTGAAAATAAAATAAATCGTTAATTAACAATCGCACAAACGTTCAGTTTTTCTAACAATGACACAACGAAGCAGAACACACGTGTGTTGTTGCAATTCAAAATAAACAATGTGACTGAATGTGACAATGAAGACAGACACTAAAAAGTATCAACTGGTTACTTTATATATGCAACCAATTTAACAGATTTTATGCTTATTGTAGCATCTATGTTAGCGCAGTATTAATTGAATGGAAATTTATTGTTTGATTGCATACATTACCCTTTTTAATGAATTATGATTACGTTATAACACGTGAGGTCCAAGGCAGACAACAACACGGCACGCATTCACTCTTTACCTGACCGCTGTTGAAAAAAATACATTACATTAATTAGATATCGGTAAAAATCAATGTTCTTAGAAAACGTTGTTATTTTGTATATACCTATGTTTGTAGGCAAGGACGAAAATAATTTTGTGTTTTGGGCACGTTTTGCGAAAAAGATTCTCACAGCGATTTCCGGCGGCCCGTACGCAAAATGCAAATGTTTTTCAAATAAAACTAATAAAACGTGTCGATGCGAAAGCGCCGAAAAACGTGACTGAAACGATACAACACGCTTCGCATTGCAAGGGCATCCAATTTGGAAAAAAACTTTTTGTTATTAAAATTCTCTTATTATATTATCGCTTTTTTTTTTCTCTCTTTCATTCGTAAGTATTGAATGACCATGACATAATAGGGAATGTGCAATATTATTATTATTTTCATACGCCGAGAGGAGAAACATCTGTTCGAAGCAACAACAAGTCGTTTGTTTGTTTGTTGCTACAAAGCGCGCTGTGCACTATTTATTTATTTTATTAGAAATGCGTGTCGGCATCTTTTTCATAACAAACAACAAACGGCCGATTCATATTTCTCTCTCATGGAAGCGGCGCAGTGAACGCATCATCTGTGCTATGTGCTTGCTGTGTGTGTGCGTTGCGTTACCGATAAATTATACTCGGCGCGCATGCGGCTATTTTTATAGCGTTCGTTGTGACGTAGCATACATGAAGCCTCTTTAGCTCAGTGGCAGAGCACTGGTCTTGTAAACCAGGGGTCGTGAGTTCAATCCTCACAGGAGGCAGATCCACTTTTTTCACATTTTTTTTAAACCACAAAATTAAATCGTTTGGCACACATTTAGACATCCCGCAGCAATACATAATCTACATTTTTTTTCCGACTAGCATAAGCAGTGATGTGATATTTATAAATTAACTAGAAATTGTATTTTTTTCCTCTCTACGCGCTGTAGTAGTACAACTAACAATGCTGCTATTTAGTTAATAATGAGAGTGGAAGTAGTGTTTGTAATTATAAATAATTGAGCTGCTTAAAAAAGTATAATTACGACAAGTCGTCAAATAGAAACAAAACGCATTTTAATTCATTTGTTTTTTTTATTCGTTGATGACACAAATCGTGCTCGTTAAAGCGTTGACTTTCATCGTGTTTATCAGAGCAATGGGCCGCTTGTTGTCCATTTGCGACCGGCGAAAACGCGTTTCAATAAACAACAAAAAAATAAAGATCAACGCCGCTTCCTTCCCGAAAAATACACGATCGTAAAATAATATAGAGTATGACTTTTTGGCATTTCTATTGCCGCAATTCGATTTTATGCCACGATACGCAGATGTTTCGCATTGTGTTTTGTGTTGATTGGCAAAGTTCCGGACCGCTTCGGCTACCTGTCGTCGTCAATAAAATGCAAATTTTGGCGGACGGAGGAGGCTGTTGCTGTTGCAGTAAAAGCCGAACCGGAACGAGCATTTTCTATAGCACAATGCACACACAACACACACACAAGTCAAACGCTTTACGAAATGTAAATACTTTCTAGAAATAAACGCGGATAAAAATGTTTAAAAACTTAATCATGCCAATGTTTAATTTATGCGATAAGATTATTTAATAAATTAAATAAGTCGGACTAATATACTAATATAAGAAGTCGAACGTTTTCTAATAAAATAATAAATAAATTTCAAACTATAAATTATTAAGTAAAACTACATTTGTATAAATTTGTACTGTTTTCGCGATTAAATGATTTAAGTATAATAAAAGTTCAATAAACGATCAAATCTTGACATTTAAAATGTTTGTTCTGCCAAACAAAATAAAAAAATCAATAAAAAAAACCTAAATGAAATGGATTCGGAGCGAATAAAATCCTTGTAAAGTACATTCATCTGTGTGAATTTCAATGTTTTGATAGTTTTAGCAGGAGATCTAGGCAACCCAAACAACGTGCTCGAAAAGTTTTAAGCATAATTTTCGGAGGTTGAAAAAGGGCAATACGTCCTGGCGAGCGCAATATCAGCCAGCGCGAAAAAAACGACGACGACGAAGACGATGAGGAGAAGCAGCAGCAGCAGTGAAAAAAAACGAGCATTCGAAGGAGCGAAACAACAAACTGAAATAAACGTGTTTATACATACACACATACAAATCCCCCACTCGGCGTGCACCTGCTCCGACGCCCGTGTGTGTAGTAGGACATACATGCATACATACATATACACACACAGGCCAAAAGAGCGAGCGAGCAAAGCAAGCGGCGTGCAATGCATACGTGCTCGCCTGCCACTGCCTGCCCGAGTTCAACTCCACTCTCCACTCGCAGCACCGAGCGCGCACCACACAACAGCACAAACAGCTCCTTTCTACACTAGGTGGCTTAGTTGACAAGACAACGTCGCACCGTTCGCATGCATCGCACCATTATTGCGCTACGCTGCTCTGGCCAACAAAAAATAAAACAGAACGCGAATCGATACGCGATATATTTTGCAAGGATTCCAAGTGCGGCTCCACAAATTTATTTTTCGGTCGCGCGTGTGTGAATGTTACTTATTATTTTGTGTTGTTGTTGATTTTCTGTGAGATTATTGTAGAAAATCCGCTGTCTCTGGTGTATCTTCAATTATATATGTTTGTTGTTATTGTTGCGAGCACCAGCTGATGATGCCGCCGATGATGGTAAGTATTACACGCCACTTATATTTCACGCGTTGCGTTGCGTAAGAGCAGCGCAAGCAGCAGCGGCATTCAGGGTTAGTGGATCACACGCCGATTTTATTAGGACGTCGTCGTCGACGACGGACGGCGTCGACGTCGTCCTCTTCTTCTTCTCAAAACGCTGCTGCTTTCGATAAACTTTAACATTATCTGCGCGCGCAAACAAAATACACAATATAAAATTGTTATATTATATGCGAAACGCGTTACAATAAAAAAATGAAAGAAAAAATCATCATCAAGTACACAACAACCTTCGACGCTTCATCAATTTGATTGATTGATCGGGGCGCGTGCATTGCACTGATCCATATGCTCTGTGCTCTGCTCGCCGAAATCGTTGTGACGTTGGTTGCCGGCTGGATTTGATGAGAATGAGAGAAAGGTGCCTAGCTATTGCTGCTGAGAAATGTGTAACTGTAACGAAATTAGGCAACTTGGTATTATATGAAAATTAATCAATTTGCTAAGATTGTGAAGAAATTTAATTCGCGTCAATATATACTTTGAAGACGAACGATGATTTAATCGAATTATTCATGAATGAGGTTCGTTTTGTGAAAGTTTCCATAAAAATTTTTGACGAAATCTAATAAAATACTTTAATTATTATTATAACTAACTAATCGGTGTGGAACAGCTCACTAGTAAATCACTATTTTATCAAGAGACAAAAAAAATCAATTTTTGTTGAAATGCAAATGGCCAGCTGATGTACGATAACAATATTTTGCCAAAACGATAATAAATTTGAATTTTAAATGAATGAAACATCAACTTGAATTAATTGATAATGAATATTTAATAATTTGAGTTAAAGTTTTTGCGTAAAAATCGAGCACGTTTTTTTGTGTTATTTATTATTAAACATAGCCTTCGTCTTTTCAACGAATTTGTACCGAGTAGTGTTTATCTACAAAAAAACGTCCGATAACGACGTCCACATTGAAAAACAGACACACGAAAAATCTATCTATCGATTAGACGACTTGTTTTTGTTGTAAGTTATCCAAACTGCGTCTAAGTATTAAATTTTATTTTAGTAAATTAACTTCATTACTAATCAGCGCAATTCAAGGGCATGCCATCATGCTCATCATCAACATAATCATCGCCGAAAAAGTGGTACGCGTCATGCGTGTGTGTGTGTGAGTTGTACGATCGGCGAGATTGATTGAAGGCATGTGATGTTTAATTAATTGAGCGGCAAACAATATTATTCAATAAAGCAACGTCAATGCCGTAAGTCAGCAACAACAACAATGACAACGACGAGAGAAAAAGCATCAGCCCGCCCCCTCGGTTCGCGGATAATTATCAATTTCGTTAATTGTCGTCAATGAGCTGGCAATTAAAGCCGCAGACCGGTCGCAACCGGACGAATTAACATTCGCAAATGTTTGCCAACAACAACAGCAACTACGATTGTGTGTGTATCTATTTTGTTTGCGGCTGGTGGTGTGCGTATACAGTTGCATAATACAAATGTAAATAGCGCGCTAATGAAAAAAGGTGCGAGACGGAAAACGTATTAAAACATCTCAATCATTGAAAATTAATGAATATTTATGGAATAAGAGACAGGTTGTGGTCATAAGTGTGCGATAAACTCAAAAAACACGAACATGCAATAAAGTAATCGAAAATTTCTAGAATGGGAGGGTGGAAAACTTTTTTAGAGTTCAAACACTCAACAATATTGAAAAAAACAATAAAGCGCTGGAAAATTACACAAAAATATAGAATTTTAAAACGAGTAGGTTTGGTAGCATTAAATGCACTAAAGCAATAGGAAGATTAATTTATAGAATAAAAGGGTAAAATTGATTGAACAAACAAATACAATTTAAGAATTTGAGTTCAAACACTCAATAATATTGAAAAATTAAATCGGATTACAATTTTTGCCGAAAAAACAATAAAACGTCTTGAAATCGCGCTGGAAAAATCGCAGCATCACGCAAAAATATATAATTTTAGAACAAATCAGTTTGAGAGCAATAAAATGCAACCAAACAATTAAATATTTATAGAATAAGGGACTGAAATTGCACGAACAATAAATAAACTTTCAGAAATTGAGCTCAATAATATTGAAAAATTAAATCGGATTACAATATTTGCCGAAAAAAACAACAAAACAATAAAAAAATACGCAGCATCGCGCAAAAATATACAATTTTAGAACAAATCAGTTTGGGAGCAATAAAAATGCAATAAAATAATTAAACATTTATAGAATAAAGGGGTGAAATTGCTTGAACAATAAATAAAGTTTCAAAATTTGAGTTCAAGCACTTAATAATATTGAAAAATTAAATCGGATTACAATATTTTCCGACAAAACAATAAAACGTCTTGAAATGAAAATATACAATTTTAGAACAAATCAGTTTGGCAGCAATAAAAATGCAATAAAACAATTAAACATTTATAAAATAAAAGGGTGAAATTGAATTTGAGTTCAAGCACTCAATAATATTGAAAAATGACATTTTTGCCGAAAAAACAATAAAACGTCTTGAAATAGCGCGCTGGAAAAATACGCGCAAAAAATATTCAATTTTAGAACGAATTTGTTTGGCAGCCTGAATGATGAACGAGCTATACATGCATTTATTTATTTATTTCGCTCGGTGCAAAAAACGAAGGCGACGCGCTGCTATACTATACAACACACCGGGGGAATGTGTGCGCCTACGTGCGGTGTTGTTGTCGTTTCGGGCCGACGTCGTCGTCGGCGGCGGTAAAAAAATCGATAAAAACCTTTTTGTTTCTTTTTTTTTTCGAAGGTCTGTCCCTCCCTTTTCTTGCACACCTTCGTTTGTGTGTGTGCATGCACGCTTGATGACAATGCAGTGAAATGCTTTTAGCCGAACGTATGCAAAGAGACATGAAATTCCCATCGATTAATTATTGCTGCGTTAAGAAATCCCAACAAGAATGCGTACATTACTCACCCATCAATATTATCGCATGATAAATACCAAGAATTGTGAAAATTTATTAATTAGATGTCGTTAAACTAACGAAAAAAAATGTTTGTTTTGTATAATTTGAAGCTAGACTAAAAAACGTTGTGTTGATATAATGCAAAATTGATGATCGGGCGTACACCGCTTCCTTATGCATTTCTAACGACGATGCACGGCCGCAAAAAGTCCACACCGAAACGACATTGACCTAGAATGATTATCATTAGACGAAAAAAAAGCGTACGAGCGCGTATAAATAGTGGTAATAATTGAATGCTGATTGACACAAAAACGGATCGTTTCGTACAAGGAAGCGCCTTGCCGGGCTGAAATTTCAACGCCTTGAACTTTAAACGGCCGCGCAGCAAATGGGTCTCTCTTCGCTCTCAGAGCGCGCTGCTGAAATTCCAAGCGAGTAGAGTCATCCTTTGTTATGCAACCAAGCGTGCATTGGGAGGTGAATGGGTGCAGTTGCAATGCGACAATAGCACAACACGATGATTCACTTTTTCTTTCATGTATAATAAAGTAGAGTACATACACGAAAAGGGCGACATTTCGTCGTGAAAATGCCAAATGAATGACGTGGCGGTTAATTAATTTTTGTCGGTTACATACATAATGTAATACATAAAGTCATCGCGCGGTTTTTTGTTCGATACATCTATGAAGAAGCGATGAAACCGAAATAGCAAGCACACACAAAAAAAACGTTACATGCTATTTGAGAAAATGAAATTGTTGCTATTTTTATTACGTGTCTAATGACGATAAAAATATATGATTTATGTGTCCCATTAAATGTTTTTTATTCACAAAAATTGAAACTTTTATGCCAACACTTATGACTCACTCTGTATATTTAAGCTAGTAACATAATTATGCAACCAACATTGATTTCCATAATGTATACAAAATTTAGTTAGAAATACGTGTGTTTGTGTGGCACGGCGTACTTGATTTTGATGCGAACGCGTAGTTTTTAGCATATTTTATCTTGTCAGCGCGCGCTACCGCCTTGACTCAATTGCAGATAGGCCTAGAAACCGGATATCCGTGTGCAAGGTTTTCGCACGGGCGCGCGAACATACATACATTCATACACAAACACATTCATACATACACCATCATCATCAAGCGAACAAAGCACACAGCGCGCGCGATATTTCTGCATGGTCATGGTTCGAATTCGCCGGCAATGTCAATGCTACACCGTTGACGAATGATAATAGCGAGCGAGCGAAAATGTGGAACACACGACGACAACGACGACGATGATGATTTTGCGCGTTGTCATCGTTCGCATGCTTGACTTACAAAACGCACAACACAAAACAAATCCATCGCTCCAATTTTAACTTTTTTATGATACAATAACCAAGAAAGTCACAATTTTTTTTTTCGTTGATGAAATTATTATTATTACTAATTCGATTAATTTGCTTTGATAGACCATACGTTTCTATTCGATGCTGAAGGTGAATAATCGAGACGGATATGTGTGTGCGTTTGAAGAATTAATCAAAAAAAAAACGCATAGCCTTGTGATAGATTCTGATTATGTGCGTAGGGACCATGGAAAGGCGTGCTACAGCTACAATACGGTGATAATTTATTAAATAATGCGAGTCATTTACTTAATATGGAAATATTAAAATAAACATGTTAAATTTAAGCGTTTAAAATAATTGGGTAATCAGCGTAAATTCTCACGTGATGTTAAACCAGAAAAATTCGACTCAATTTAAAAAAAATTGCTGCCAAATACATTTTGTAATCAAATTTGTATAAGAAATTCTAATTGAAGTTGAGAAAAATGTTAAAATTACAAAATAATTAACAATATTCATTAACAATTTAGGTTTTAACTACCCACTGATAACTTTATAGCCAAAAATTAATGAAAATAAGCAAAGACTAGTTACAAATTTCATTAAAAATTGATAAAGATCACGTTTTGCATATCAAATGTGTATAAGAAATTCGAATTGATGTTAAAATTACAAATAATTAACAATATTCATTAAAAATTCGGGTTTCAACTACCTATTGATAACTTTGTAGTCAAAATTTAATGAAAATAAGCAAAAACTAGTTAAGAATTTTATTAAAAATTGATAAAGATCTTGTTTTGCTTATCAAATTTGTATAAGAAATTCTAATTAAAGTTAAGAAAAGTTTTAAAATTACAAATAATTAACAATATTCATTAAAAATTCAGGTTTTACCTACCCATTGATAACTTTGTAGTCAAAATTTAATTAAAATAAGCAAAGATTGGTTACAAATGTCATTAAAAATTGATAAAGATCACGTTTTGCGTATCAAATTTGTATAAGAAATTCTAATTAATGTTAATAAAAATGTTAACATTACAAATAATTAACAATATTCATTAAAAATTCAAATTTCAACTACCTATTGATAACTTTGTAGTCAAAATTTAATGAAAATAAGCAAAAACTAATTAAGAATTTCTCTAAAAATTAATAAAGATCACGTTTTGCGTATCTTTTTGCATTTCCTGAAGATACATACATACATACATACAATGTGTACAATTTTATTATGTGACGACAAATTAAAGCGCCAACTTGGCAGTCGATTACGTTTTGTGGCCCGCGTGTGCCAAATCCCCGTTCCAATTTCCACCCAACAGACAGACGAAATGCAACACCAGCAGCCCGCGTTTTCACAACCGGGGCGCAAATATTTGCTTATGGCTTGATACGCTCGGCCGCTGCACAATAATAATGAAAAAAAAACCCAACATACATTTTCTATGTTTGACTAAGTTTCGTAGATACTATTATGTGTTACTAGTTAAATAAATAGTGTTAATGACCTACAGGGTGGTCATTGGACGGCTACAGGAGTTCCACTATTTGAACACTTATTCACATTTATTTCATTTCCATACATCACACAATAGAGCACACGAGAGAAGTGAGCGAAATAAAAAAAATGGCAACAACAAACATACAAGCGCATAATTACGGCGCGATGCGCTGCTGATCTTACACGTTTGAAAATTCGGCCTAGAATCCTATGATTATTTTTAGGTAGGATCGTCGTACAACATTTCGTCAAATTACACAATTTCATTACCAATCACGCTGCTGATGCCTATTTGTTTATCATCAGTAAACAGCAACAAATGTTTCGTGTATACACTTAATTAATTTAATTAAATATTGCGCATTTTCTTACGTCAGCGAATTTAAATTAACAATTTTACTTGCTAAATACTTATCGATGAATCAATTTTCTGTTTCTAAAATAAAATCGCTTTTGGGTTTTTTCTTTCTTGTTAGTAGATCAACAACACAACACAACACAACGAATTGATGCCTTTCGCATTTCGCCAAAAGGCCTTGCACAACAACAACAGCAGCAGTATGTTGAAATTTGATCGAACGCAAAATTGTTATATAATTAAAAAATATATAAAGTCTATGATACATTGTGTGATTGGGTGTATATGCAACCAACATTGCACACCACAAAGCGAAAGTGCTTACTTACAGGATGTATCGAGATGAATTTACAATCG
>JARJDW010014800.1:0-22373 GCA_030264715.1 Adinopsis sp. GC000173 | reverse complement strand
TTTATAATTACAGTTAGTATATCTATAATTGATATCGAAAATAAAGCTGTACACATTTATCGTATTTTCCGCCTGCCTTCAAGATCATGAACATTATAATTTCGCTCAGCATGCTTTACATATACATATATGTAGAAAAAAATTTATATACTATATATTTTTAATATAAAAACGCTGTATGAGGTATAGAAGATAAATGATAAGTGGGAATGTTTTAAAATTTAAATTAAAAAATATTCGAGATAAAATAAACTGTGCACAAAAGTGGAGCGAGCTATACGGTGGTGGTGGTGGTGAAGAAAAAAAAAATGAATGACGAAAGGAATTGTTTTTGAAGTACTAGTAGTTGAAAATTTACGTGAAAAAATTTTTCACCAAACCTATGACACATTAGTGATTGATCTTTTTCGATTGTAGATAGACTTGGGCGCATATATCGTGACGTTGTCACGAGCACACACTCACACTTTTTTCACTCGTTTTGTATGTGTGTGTGCTGCTCTATTCTAGATTACCTTTCTTGTTTTTTTCTGCGCCCCAGTATTATAAATGAAATTCATCGCATATATTATGCAATGACAGCTAAATTAATACATATTTTTATGTATAAAATGCTGGTATTATACAGACGCGTAAGCTTTTAGAAAGGAAATATGTTTTATGTAAATGTTTTTTTATGAGTTATTAGTTGGGGGGCGGATTTAGCAATAACAAGATCTTCATACACACAATATGGATTTTTTGCTATGCATACACTTTATATTGCAGCTACGTAAATTAGTTTAAAGTTTTGAATAAATATATAGCTACTATACAGTTGATAAAATTTACTTGTGAAACGATCATGCTGTTTTCAGCGCGTAGTTTCTTTTATTTTACTACTATTATACAAAACCTCGCGCGTTTTCTATTTTATTTATTAGATTACTTTTATTATATCTAGAATAGTAAAGAATATTTTAACCAATGGGTGGGGTAAGCAGTAAGTTATTATTGTGGAAAACAATAGGTATAGTTAAATTACATTTATGAGGAGATATAAAAAAGGAAGGACAAAAAGTACAATTGCCTTCTTTATCAATTATAAGGTGTGGTAAAAGTTATTCATTATTTTTCGAATAAATGCGTTTAGTTGTCTGTGTCCCGTTTTTCAAAAATGTTATTAGTGTAAGCTTGGTGGCCTTCGAAAGATTATATTTCTTACTAAAAAAATGTTAAGACAGTTTTGTTATTGCTTAAATCATTATTGTTTGAGCGCAAGTCAAAGATGAGAACAAGCTGAGAGAAAATATGCCATATTTTGTACTTTTTCTTGAATAAAAGCGAAAACGCAATGTAAACGGCTGTAAATTTAAACAGTATTTATGGTTGGGATGCTCTAACAAGCAATCATGTGCAATTTCGGTTTAGTCCATTCCATTCCAATTTCCAGTAGTTTTGATGTCAAAGCTTTACAATGCTCTGGAAGACAAAATGTCAAAAATGTCATTAAAATACTGGAAATCATCCAGTTCAACAATCATGTAACTACTGTTTCGATTACCTAAGAGCTAAACATTACACAAACAACCGTTTGAAACTACTTAAAAAGAATACATACGAAGAAAGCTCAATATATGGTTTTAATTAATATAATTATAAGACATAATAATAAGGCGCATCAGTTATTTTTATAAATTTATAAATTTGATGGTCTCTGAATAGCTTTATTGTTGAATTTGCAATTAAAACAAAATGTTGAGTATCACTGTTTTAAAATTAAATATAGGTCAAGGTTTTTCAGATATAAATGCACTCTAACGCAATGTGTGAATAAAATTAATCAAAATTATATTAATTAAGTAGTAGAAATTTATATGCGTGCTGCAATGCATTTGTGAAAGAGTGTAACGCAAATTCGATTTGGTGAATTTTTTCATCAAATGATAAAGTATGAAATTATTATTTTAACACCACCAATGAAAGTTGCAGCTTTGCGCGCACGATGATGATGTAATCTATAGAGTGAAAATTATTTTCAGCTATATAAAAAAAACACGTTCTAATTACGTATTTCAAGTTTTAATAGGCTTTGTAACTTAATATTGTTATGAACTTGCATTAAATATTTAATGAGATAGTTTAAAGAGTTTAAAGTTGACCTTGAGAGATTGTTGAATCAAATATTTATTAAGCTCTTTGGATCAATTCAATTTTAAATCTGGTAAAATTACCGCTTTTGATTTTTCATTGCATTTTAAGCGCGTACATTAATCTATCTGTAATAAAATATTTATAGTGCAATATTTAATATCAATTGTTTTATTCAAGGCTGTTCTTTTTATTGTTTTTTTATTGCTAAATTTATATTATATATTATATTTTATTTCAAGTGTTTATAAATTTGATAATAATTTTAGTATAATTGCAAGTTTTCACGTAATTAGCTAAAACACCAAATTTCCTGTTTTCGTTACGTTTTATATTCACTGTATTCAAGCAATTAAAAGGAAAGTGTTTTAACTTAACGAATATTTATGTTTAGCACAATTAAAAATATTATAATAAAAGGATACTGACGTGTACGATTTGTAGCAGTTTGTTGTTTGTTGAATTACACACATGGTACAATAGGGTAAGTCAGCTTACCAACATGCGGTTGCTGAGAGCATTCTCCGAGTATCCAGAAAGTAAGTCTCGGATTTTCTGTGAAACTTGTTTTCGTCGCCAATGCAAGCCACAATGCATCAGCACTCGTTGTTGTGTGAAGTTGGAAGTTGAAACTTTTTCATACAAAAAAAAACAAGTAGCGACTTTGGTGCTGATTGTTTGCATGAACGTTATGTCTATTGATCGTAAATGCCATGCTGAACGGTCATTAATAAATAACAAAGATGAAAATCGTAAGGCTGACGAGATGCTTTGAACTCGAACTGTTGCATTAGTGTTCGTTTTTTGATGTTAGGTATAGTGCCAATCTTGAAATGGCCAGTGTTATGAAATTGTGATGAACAAATTGCAGATGTGAAATGTTTTGCATACAAAAATGACTTCGGTGTTGATTGTTTACTATCGATCGTAAATACAATGTTGAACGGTCATTAATGACTAACAAAGATGAAAATCTTAAGGGTGGTGAGATGCTTTGAACTCTGTCCGTTGCCTTAGCGTTCGTCTTTTGACATTAGGTATAGTATCAATCTTGAAATTGACAGTGTTTATGAAACTGTGATGAACAAATTGCAAATGTGAAATGTTTTGCATAATAAAACTGACTTTGGTGATGATTGTTTACTATCGATTGTAAATATAACGTTGAATGGTCATTAATGAATAACATTGACGAAAATCATAAGGGTGACGAGATGTTTTAGTGTTTGTTTTTTCATATTATCACACTTTAAATGATCATCGTTATGAAATTATGATTGTAGCAATTTGTAGATGTTTTTCATAATAAAATTGACTTGGGTGATGGTTGTTTCCATGAAAACGTTCATCTGATCTTTATCAGACTAAACGCTCATTAATGAATAACAACGAAAAACTTAACGGTGTTTTAGTGTTCGTTTTTTGACATTATAGTATCAATCTTGAAATGGCTATCGTTATGAAATTACAATTTGTAGATGTCTAATGTTTTTCATAATAAAATTGACTTTGGTGATGATTATTTTCATAGACGTTACCTCTGCTAGACGAAACACTCATTAATGACTGACAATGAAGGAGATCTGAAGGGTGGCAAGATGCTTTGAACTCAGATTGTATAACAGCAATCTTTAATTGAACACTGTAATAAAAAATATTGCAGGTGTGAAAAGTGTACATGTGCTTTACACGGGAGAGGAAAGCGAGTTTAATGTAAAAGCTTATCCTTAACATGCTCAGTGACCGCACGTTCGTAAGCTGACTTACTCTTTCACATATCCAAATCGGTCTCAGCTCGCTGAACAAACCCTGTATATACATTTAAATGCTGTGACAAATCCACAATTCTCATTTTTTGTTATATTATTAGATTTTACATAATTGACAACATTTTATTTGAAGGATTAAACCAGTTTATTTAAACAATATTTCAATAGAAATGTTAAAATAAAACTTATTCAATATTTCACTCAGTATTTTCGTTTTCGGTAATGTGTGATTAAATAAAATTTATTGAACAAATAAACCAATTCCATCTTAAATAATGCGTTTTAACCAGCACGTTGCGGAATAATAAAAATTAAATTAAATCATATATAATAAATTTATTGTTTTATTTAGTCATAAATCTTTTATATGTGTTGTTCGCACTTGAATATTAATGAAAGTTCATCGATTATATTAGTAGAGAAAATATTAAAGTAGTAAATGCATTTGTAAATAATTTAATGCGATTTGTGTGTAGCAGCGGCGAATACACAAATAAAAGATAACACGTATAACAAACTAATCAAACATTTTGATAAATTTAATAGTATTTTATTAATATTATAATTAATTGCTAAAATTCAGCGCGCATACATACAAACAAAAACCAGCAGCAATAATAATTAATTCAAATGCTAACTTGCCATATATGTACGTACACATATATTAATAATGTAAATAAATTTAAATTAAAAGTTTATTTACATAAATTCTATTCATATACAATTTTTTTTTTTTTGGTTATATGTACATACGAATATAATAACTCAAATGTGTGTATTAATAAAATTGCTTTTTCACAACTCGAATACTCGATGTGCTTTAATGCAGCATAGCACAATCGATGCGATGAAAAAATTATGTTTTGGATGTAAATGTACCGAATGTATCAAATGGCAACTAATTAAATATGTTTTCGTGGTGGTTGGTGGTGGTGGTGGGATGCAAAGTTGCTGCATTATTTGATAGCTATTGATTGAAACTATTTTCCAAATGCTGATGATTAAATTTCCGGAAATTAAAGTTGGTTGCTTCCTTGCTCACGAGAAATGAAATGCAAACGCGTAAATATAGCAAATTTCATATTTACCTTGCATCATCATCATCATCGCAGTGTGTTGTAAATGTTTTTTTTGTTTTGTTTTTTTTTTGCAACATGTCTAATTAGTTGATTCGAACGAAAAACATACATATTGTATAATATACCATATATACGATTATATTGAAAATGTTATGTGATGTTTTTTGTTGTTTGTTACCAAGATGAAGTACATGTTTATTAATAACAAGAACGTTGTTGCATGTTATGCTTGTTATATCAATAACATGAAAAATATTTATAACTTAACTTTGTAAAAATGCATTTTTTGTATATGAAAAGTGTTTGTATTGATCAAAATCGCATTCTAATTTTATTTAAAAGTGGCATTGATTAGCATTACAATGCTACTTTTAGTGGTGATAAAAATTGTTATAAATAATTTTTCATTATTATGTTAATTATTTATGACGTATTTTTGAGGGCAATTTATTCTTGGATATGCCAATGCCAAGAAAAATGTGTTGTTGTTCACTCCTATATTTATTGGGCGGTTGTTATGAAATCGATAATTTCATAAAATATTTATACGTGATTAAATGATTGAGTAGCTAATATATAATTAAATCAAATCTATAATCGAAATAATTAATATTTTCAATTCAATTTTCACATAAATTTAAATTGATTTATAAAAGCAAAACGTTATCAAATCATGTTGTCAAATTGAAATACTTTCAATCTGCTCCGTCGTTTATTTTTTTATTTGAATGAATTGTGTGCACAAGAATTATTTATTACTCTTATAATACACTGTTTGATCTTTTTATAAGAATTTATATGTATTTACATTTTTATATTTTTTTATATTTAAAGAAGTAAGCGAAAGTAATATGTAAGAATTAATTATTTATAAATTATTCGCAACAGCAAATACCTACTAATTATTTAATTGGAAAATCTAATAGCAATAATAGGTTTATGTTTCAAAAATGATGGCAACTGTCACCAACTAAATTGCGTGGCAGATAAAGATACGTAGTAGTCATTAAACGAAATAGATTTCGTGATTACGCGTCTTAAATCTAAATTCTTATATGAATTTATATATGCATTTTTAAAGAATTTTAAAGAATTAAGCGAAAGTAAGAATTAATTATTTAGAAATTATTTACAGCAAATACCTAATAAATTATTACCTTAGTATGGAAATGGAAAAAAGGCATGTTTCAAAAATGTTGGCAACTCTCACCAACTAAATTACATGGCAGATAAAGATACGAAGTAGTCATTAAACGGAATTGATATCGTGATTACGAGCTTTAAGTCTAATTTTTATTTTTGATTACTTGGAAGTAGTTGCAATTGAAGATTCAGAATTGAGGAAAATTGCGGAATGTTTCTTAATAATTCATTTCCTCATTTGGCCATTATTTATATTTTTCAATTTATTGCAATATGACTCATATTTTAATATTGTTTCTTTATATTTTCAGGTAAATATTCATCCAAGCCATTGTTTATGTTGTAAGTTGACACCTATTTTTAATATTTTAATTAGAATATTGATTAAAATCAAATTTATTAACTGGAACAAAATTATAGAGATATTAAATCATTATTGCTTTGACATATATTTATTATCTAGAATTGAAAAATATTTGAGTTTATTAAAGATGATAAATTTGATTGAAATAGACCTATGCACTTCTTTATCAATTAACATATCCAAAATTTAATCCTTGTAGAATCTTTAACTCCTTATAAATTGTTATATATTTTGTATTAAAATAAGTTTTAGTTATATAGTTGTATTTTGAACTAACATTAATAGCAAAAAAACGGATATAAATAATAATATTGACGTTAATAGTAAATTGAGAAGAAATAGTAGTATAGTAGTAAATTTCAAAGAATTACTTTTACAAGAATTTATGATTGAAAATACACATATATTATTCAATGGATAAAGCAGCTATTATATATTTCCTATTGATTATTAAAATCAATAATATGTAACGAAAACCTTTTATATATGGATCCAAATTGGTATATTTAGTATCATAATAATATAAATAGTTTAGTAAATTAAATGAAAAGTTAAACTATGTCACACTATTATGTTAATTGTGTAGTAAAAATGTTGTTTCTCGCTGCCCCTCACATTATATAAAATTAAGATTAAAAAAATGTAATTACTGATACTAAATTTCGGACTCATGCGCTTGGACATCAATGTACGCGATATGAGGAGGGTTTCCCTCGAAATTTAATTACACTATTATTTATTTTTACTCCTACATTTATTTTTCCATTATGAACTCACTCACTCGTATTGTTGTGTAGGAAGGTGTTTATTATAAAATGGGGGGTGATTTCGTTACTCGTTCAATATAGGTAAATAGGAGTATTTTTTATTTACAATGACATTAGGTGGTGTTCGAATCGAAAAGAACTCAATCCAACTAATCGAAACCGCATGTTTAAAATTCATTTCATGTTGTGTGGAAGTGGTAGTCGCAAAGTCCTTTGTCGAATTAATTATGTATGTGTGTATGTATTTGTTTTAAAAGCGATGTACACGAATAATTTCGTTTATTTAAAGCATGTTGTTCAGGTGGAAAAGATCAAAAGCTAATAAATAACGTAATAATCCCCACACACACATACACACACACACATCCAAGGATAGGGATAGGGCGCGCACGGTTTTCACATGAGTGTTTATTTACGCGTGCGCCTCCTGCCGCCTTTTCCTCTATGTTCTATATTATCTACCTACCAGCGTACCAGCAGCGTACGAACAACGTACGAGCGTTTGAGCTCCGGCTCATTTGGGGGCCTCGCGCGAGAGTCCTTCCAATAAATATATTAATTAGAGCGGCATGCCTTCTGACTTGAATTATAGCATTGTTGAACGTCGGAATTATCCATGGCCTAAGTGTAGGACATTAACGATAAATGATTTAGTGCCGTTAAATGTTGGAATTCATGATCATAAGGTCTTTTACTAATTAGTATACATGGATTTGTACGGGATGAGTTCTGGTGCGGTACTGGTCGTTGGTCGCTGGTAGGTCAGAGTCACGCTCCCTACATATCCGAATCCTAATCTCGCAACGATCATCTCCTAATTATGGAAGGACTTATTGCACGTTTAGGTTTATACGGTAATGTTG
The DNA here is from genome assembly GCA_030264715.1 of Adinopsis sp. GC000173. NCBI lineage: Eukaryota > Metazoa > Arthropoda > Insecta > Coleoptera > Staphylinidae > Adinopsis > Adinopsis sp. GC000173. Next base: position 14,258 of record JARJDW010014800.1, on the reverse strand, counting down.
TCTGCCTGCCCTACAGTCCTGCGCCAACTAAATACGACTAAACACACGTTGATTTACACCTTAATCCAACCGCTGGGAGGACCAAATTTACGACATTAATTTCATGCATTCTGTCAAAGATTGGTAAATAATTGCGGAAATAAGATCAACAATAATGTGCAATGCGCTGCCGCCGATATTATTACGAATTCTTGGCGCTTTCCATTAACAACAACAACAACAACAACAACAACGGCAACTTTTGCGCCCTTCAAATGCAAATATTCCGCATGCTGCGAAGCGAATGAACTTGACTCTACGTATATAACATTTAAATGTTAATTGATATCATTAAGAATGACCATATATTTTAGTAATATAGGGATTTGCAATAAAATAAAATTAAAAATATGCGCTAACTAAATGAATCGATGAATTATAAAGTGAGTGGAATAATATTTAAAATCACCTTTATACTGATTATGTTTTGGCTGCTTTCCAAAACAATTTCAAAAAATAGCAGTAGCTTTAATAAAGCGATATTATTTACAGGCAGGCCAACGCTTTTGCAACATCTATTTTCGTGCCATAAATTACACATCCGAATTCAAATTATCACAAATCGAAATCAATTAATTAGCATCATTAAGGAAGTATGAATAAAATGGTTTAAATATATTATATGAATATCCAATTGTGACAAATTTGCCTTTTAGTATTAATGAATTGGTATTATTCTAATCAGAAGTTTAAATAATGTATTTTAATTTATATTTTATGTTGCGTTGTCGATAATAATTTTGATCTTTAATTGTCCGACTCTTTAACATATTTTAGCTTTTCCACAGTGGTCTTAAGATTCTAAGATAGTCATACGTGATACGGTATTAAATAAAATAAATTCACTAAGAATGAGTACAGTGTGAGAGGTGCATTATTAACGTTATTGCATTATTCAATAATTTCCAGGTTGTAGGCCCAAAATATCTTTCAAAATGATATTGGCAAATTCATTCGACATACATACCAACAAGTTCCAAACAGACATATTTAGAAAATGAAGCACAAATTCTTTAGTTTTCTTGACGTCGGCAAGGGTTGATGCTCGTTCGAAGCGTTCTTCGTCTTCAAACCCTTTTCGACTTTCTTTCAACTGATTCCACCACTTGTAAGCATTGCTTTCTAACAAAACATGGTCCCAGAAGATTTTTTGCAAGATTCCGAATATTTCTACATCCAAAATGTCATTTCGCAAACAAAATTTAGTGCAACTTTTTTGCTCAATATTGTGATAATCGCCGCATGCACTTTTAGCGTCGTATAACATTAAACGTAAAACAAAAACTAATAAATGTTTTGATGTGAAAATTGATGTACCAATTAAATTGAAAATTGATCTTACTTTTTGGACACAGTAGTAGATTCAAAAATTTTACTCCACTCCACAGTTATGTCGTTTTTGAATTAGCTAATAATTACATTTTTTTCATACAAATATTTATATTTATTCACGCTGCGCTAGAATGAATAAACTGCCGTTTTAAACATTGCCACCCCCCTGGCCGAAACAATTATTGAATTGGAATTTACGCTAAATAAATTCATTGATGTTTTTAATTTAACATTTCTAATACGCAATCGGAGAAGATTAAACACATGCTTTTTTTTCTCTCCAAAATGTAATAGCAATTTGTTTGAAAATGTTAAATTGTAATCGAAATTGGCTGAATTGAAAGAAGAAAAAGGCGCACAAATTGTGCCGAATTGAGTGTGATTGAAAAGCATATATCAAAGTAATTATGCATTAAAACGTATTAATAAAAATAGAAACACAGCCGAACGATTTCCAGCTGAACGAACGACATTTTCCAAATGGTATTAAAAAGGGAGTTAAATACGAGTGACAATTCACCTCGAAATTATCGACGAGTCGTGTTTGGGGGCGGACGTGCCAGATCATTTATCACCAAAGTTTTCGCTCGCATTCGACATCAAACGACACGGCGAGCGCCAATTTGCGTACATTATAATAGACATTTGGGGATGCGTTTTACGAACGCGGCGCTGAAGCGATAGGCGAAAAAAAAACCTATACCACCATACAACAACAACAACAACGCAAAACAACAAAACAGAAGAACAAACAGTGGAGTAGAGAAAACGGCGAGCAACCGCTAAACGAGAATTTATTGAGGAAAAATTTGTCGTTTTGCGCGCGCGCTGCTGCCCGCACGTTCGCTCTTTTCACATACAATTCAATAGAAATTTATCGTTCGTATATGAGAGGACATCTGTAACGATCCATTATTTCATGTTTTAATTATTTCTGGGCCGAAGCCAAGCCATTTTTTCTGCTTTGTTTTGTTTTCAATTTCATTGCGCGCACAATGGAATAATTATCTATTTGTACAAAATTATATATATACGACAATTTTCCATCAAAGAAAATATTCATTAAAATAAACAACAACAACAACAACATATTCCGTCGTATCGTACATCAAAAATTGATTTTTATACAACTGGTTGAATAAATATTTACGTTTAAAAAAAAGAACGCAGGCCATTTTTTAATTTGTATCTGGCATTGTTAACTGATCCATAAATGCTGCAGGCCGCGCAAAAATTCGCTATACGAATTAAGTTAAGCATTCAAATTATTTATGAGTGATTTCATCTTTTTTTTAACTTCATCAAAATTTCATTCTAATCCGGGCGTTTTAATATTGAGATAAATGTTCGTTGTTTCGTAAATATCGCAGCTAGGTAGGTGTGGTATAAAGGAGGGTAATTTAAAATAAATTTATTTTAAAGTAATTGTATTGGCCTTTTACCGCTACATATATTTTTTAAATTCAATTTTAAAGCTCTTATCATATTTCACTCTATTGCATTTCCATTCGCATGAAATTTATTTCGTTTTACTATTTTTTATCTTTAAATCTCATTTTTAACCACTTATATATAAAATATAAGCCAAACACTTTTGGAAATTTTATACTAATGTGGAAAGGGGAAAGATAGTAAAATGGGGCAAACCTTAAATTTATTCTAATAGATTTAATCTTTATAAAATGAGATTACTTGTATAATAATAAACTTCTAACATAGAGTTGTCGAACTAAATGTGGTTAATTCTCAGCAAATTTTGTGTCTTAACTACCGAATTTGTCTTATTTAGTACCGTATCACTTATTAATATCTTAGAATCTCAAAAGACCATTGTGGAAAAACTGTTTTGGGACGATAGAAGAGATGAAGCATAAATGAAATAATTTATAAATTCTATTAGATCTGGAATTATACAAAAATGTGTAGTGGAAATTCCAAACCGTTTAAATAGGTGTGCAGCTACAAATGTTTAAATGATTAATCATCAACAGTTGGAATTTTAAATATCTAAACATGTATCGCTTTTTTATTGTTGTTGATGAAATATATTTGATGTATTGAATTTATAAAGAAATTGATAAAAATTCAATTTGTAGAATTGTGCTCGTCGACGCTTGATTGAATGGAAACAAAGCGAGTGGATATTAATTCGTTCATTGGGCAAAAAAACGTTGCATTTTAAATGCGTTTAACAGATGTATATGAAAATGTGGCATCGAATAATTAAGTTATTTAAATTTTAATCGTTTCAACAATCAATGTATATGCGCGCATATTTTATTTTCCTATATATGGAAATGGCCGTTTTATCAGTTTTCGCAATTAACAATGCAATTATAATTTAATAATTCAAAACGAAAATGATAGATGAATTATTTGTTGTGATTAATTTATTTGAATTCTTGTGTGTATAAAAGCGGATTGTGATTTGAATCCCTCAAACAGCTGACGCACGTTATTTATTCATTTTTAATTAAAATATTTTCTCTCTATACATATACATATGTGTGTGTGTGTGTGTATGTGTTTGAATATTTTTGTTGTTTATCTTTTGTATATGTAGTTGTTTATATTTTGTATATATTTTTTATTACATTTTTCAATTAAATTGCATGATGATTTTTTTTCAGTTTTTCGCTGTTAAAAAAACATAAATTGCATAAATACCAAGCAATATTTATTAAATTATATGGCAAATTTTATTTATGATTAAATAAATTGCAGCTAAACGAGATTTTCATCAAAATAATGTGCACTACAATATATGTTGTATACACATATACTTTACACAACAATACACATACCTACTCCTTTATATAATAATATCACATCATGATTAATAATTAAACTTTTAGTAGAGGAGAATGTTTTTGATTTTTTGTTGGATCTAAAAACTTCTCTCTCGAACATGGTAAACACTTAGCTATAACAAATTATTAACTTTTCATTGAATGTCAGTGTTTTTCACTGAATTTCACTGTTTTTTCAGTGTTTTTTCACTGAATTTTACTGATTTTTCATTGAATGTCAGTGTTTTTTACTGAATTTCACTGTTCTTTCATCGAATATCAATATTCACATACTATTCATCTTTAGTTTATATAAATATGACTCTTAAAATAGTATGTTTTAGTGAATATTAGATTATATTAACTTACCATTAAAACAACGTTATCTCTATATACAGCAATATGTAGTTTGAAATAATACATTTTTAAAAGTATGACTTAGCTAAAATTACTAAATTGTTCAGATGAAAATAATAAAACAGTGTTATTGAATATTTAGATTTATTTATAACTCCAAACTTAAGAAACGAGATTTTTATCAAAATATATTTTGTATACACATACCTACTCTTTTATAATATCACATCATGATTAATAATTAAACTTTTAGAGGAGAATGTTTTAGATTTTTTGTTGGATCTAAAAACTTCCATCTCGAACATGGTAAACACTTAGCTATAGCAAATTATTAAATTCTGTGGCAACACAAAGACTTTACATTCTACATTTTTTTATTATTATTATTATTATCATAAAATATAGGACAGTAAAAATAATTGTTTATAGGAAAATCGATAGAGATTAGTAATTGATGGCAGGTGGTAATGAAAACTTATCTATCATAGTATTTTCAATATTTACAAAGCAACACCTATCTATGGCATTTTATTGTTTTATAAATATTTAAATTTAAAATGCACAGTTTATAATGTTGCTTTTAGTGAAATTTACTTATACATTGTGTATAAATATTAGGAGTATTTAATTAGCCTGGTACGCAATTACGGTATATACGGTATACGTTTTCATCTAATAACAATTCATAAATTAAATTAGTTTTAAAGAAGATTACATTTTTACATAAACCACCAACCGAAACCTATTCACATTTTTCCTATTTTCCTAGCTTAAAAGCTTTTATTTATTACATTAATTAACAAAGTGTTGTTAACATAAATAACCGATGGTGGGACAACAGGCACAATATATTATATTATAATTAATTAAAACATATTGTTATTTATGCCAAACCAAAAATATACATAATTTTTAGTAGTAGGTACAGGTACACATATATAAAATATGTAATTCGCATAATAATACCATAATAAAATTATTGTTTACTAATAGTAAACTATTAAATGTTAATTATGTACATGTATTAGACTTTAAAACTTATTTCCCCAACTATTTATAGCAGCTAATAATGGACTAATTGAAGCAACCGCAACCAACTTGCGTGCGTTCTGCAAAACTACAAAACAATAACAGTTTTTAATTTCGCATTTAAGAAAATTTATTAACTGAAATATGACACATTAATTATACAATTAACTTTTTTTATATTCCTTATCATTATTAATCACGGAGGGAAACGAATTAATTCATTTATTCATTGCAATGCCAAATGCTAAGCAGCAATAATAAACGAGAGACGAGAAACAACCCACCACCACCCGTCTTGGATGTTGTAAATATCTGCGAGATACGACAACGAACGCTCAAAATGCGAGAATGCCATACAATATCCGATGTCCGTACATAAAATAAATTATGTTTACCATTTACAAACATACATGTAAATGTACATTTTCTACGAAATAGACAATAATAATAATATCTAACTGTTCACTCACGGACAGTATACTATAGAAATATTGATATGCGCCTTCGTTCGACTAAAAACAAAACACATCAACTATGTACTTTTGAAACTATTGCACATTACAGTCACGAAACATGTATGAACACACATAGAGTGAAACAAAACCGACAACTTTTTTTCTGTAGCTCGGTGCTTTTTATGTTGTCACAAAAATCAATCATGACAAATTTACGTTAATGAATTGCGAATTATCATTTACGAATGATATTTGTTAATAAAAGAAAGAACAAATAGCTAAAATATTGTACACACTCTGTTCTAAATCGGGTTTGGCAAATTCTTAATTATAGATTTTCGTTAATTAATTAATATTAATAAATGAATTATATGGATGCATTTCAGAAACTGCTATTGCAATTTTTAATCGCATTTTAATATTATTTTTTGTATGAGATAACCCAAGATGGGGAAATATACCTAAGCTACAATTTAGCAACATGATTTTATATAATTTTTAGTGAAACAAAACCGACAACTTTTTTGTTGTTGCTCGCCTCTTTTTATGTTGTCACAAAAGGCAATCCTGACAAATTTGCGATAATGAATTGCGAATTATCATTTATGAATCATGTTTGATAATAATTATAATGCAATGTATGTATTAGTATGTTTAATTATGAAAGAATATATATTTTTATGAACTTTGGCAAACAATATGTAGGTGCCTATATTATCGCGAGACAGGTAAAAATGACAGTTTTTGGTTTACTGTAAATGTAAATAAAACTTATATTTGTCTACAATATACCTATTTAATTTTTTTATAATTCATTTAGCTGGTTGAGGTGATACAAAAAATTATTTAATTTTTAAAGTCTCATAGGTATATGATGTTAAGCTCGGAATTACTGTATACTCTACATCAGTTGGACATGTGGACAACTTTTTGTTGTTTCTCGCCGATTTTTTTTTCTCTTTTATGTTGTCTCAAAAATCAATCATGACAAATTTACGTTAATGAATTGCGAATTATCATTTACGAATGATATTTGATAATACCTATATTGTAATGTATGTATAGTATGTTTAATTATGAAAGAATATGTATGTTAAATTTTTCCAATAATGCTAATCATAAGCCTGGAAAATGCGCGCACAGCATCAAAATTATTCTAATAATTACTGGTAATTGAAATATCATTAACTCGACTGTTTATGAATGCAGAATTATTGTAATTTGTCAATGTAGTGATTATGTATTTTGTTTACCGTAACAATATTATTTTGCAGCATTGATTTATGTAGAAGTATTCAAGTTTTTTGCTAAACAAGAAGTCAAATTGTTTGCAAAAAAAAAGTTTTACCAAAAAGTTTAACAGTATAAGCTTGAAAATTAATATATGAGCCATTTTAAGACGTCTTGTAATCCTTGGTGCTTATAAATCTAAGGCTCTAGTTGATATGAAATATGGCTCTTGTATACTAGTGTCCATAATTCATTGTCATTTCGTATGTCGACAGCTTCCCAACATGCATAGAATAGGCCATAAATACACTCGTATTCTTTTTTTGTTGTTGGTGGCTTGTAAAGTTAATAAAAACAACAACAGCGAAAAAAACGAGGGATATAAAATCATAACTGTATTGGCAATAAAATAAACACACATATGATAAATAAATAAAGGCAAATAAAAGCCGGCAAAAGTTTAAGTTTTTTTTTGTTGGACGATAAAATTGATAAATGGCACTCAAAACCAAAACCCAAATATAAACAAAACAAAACCATAAACATATTAAAGGCCTACATATTTTTTGTGCGAGAAGAATTGATGTGGATATTTAATAAATTTTTCTGTTAACTTGGACAAGAAATAGTATCTACCTATGTTATCGCCAAACAGGTAAAAAAACTTTTAATAAACTTATGTTTGTCCATAATGTCCCTAGTTAATTTTATATTATATTGTTGTTATTGAGGTGACATAAAGAGTTATTTAATTTTTAAAGTATTCATAGCCATATGATGCTAAGTTCGGATTTACTCTATACTCTACAACAGTGTAAATTGGACATGTGAACAGTCTTTTCATGACTGAATTCCTAAATCTAACCGGGAGCGTAGCTTAAACCTTAAGTTTTTCCGCAGAAGTAATGTAATTGATTGATATTATTATGATTTGATTGATTATTGATTTAATATGATTATATTATTATTACAGCAAATAAAATTAGAAGAAGAAACTAAATTAGATTTTTTCAAATTTTGTGAAAATTTACAGTTTTTTCTCTCACATCGTAATTTCCTACTTAGACATTTTTTCAGACCGTCTAAAAATCTTTGTTTTTCAACACGCATTTACAGGCAAAAAAATGCTGTATATCTGTGCTTTCTGTGATGACATACCGATGCTTTAGCAAAATTTAAAATGTTATCGAGCGGAACCTCATATTATGTTCCCGATATAACGACTTAAAAGCGCAACTGTATGACTACATAGAAGTGCAAGGGGTTAAATAATTATACCGGATAGAAAGTCTTAGAGATACGTAAATAGCCTACGGGATTGCGTATCGTTGATATTGGGACCAGGCAAACTTCTTGTAGCACCTTAAATTCCTTAAAATAGTTTCTTTTAGGTATTCTGACTATACGATGGAACAAATAGCTTCGAAAAATATTATGCTCACTGTGTACTAAATGAGGTTTTGCGAATTCTTAATTAGATCTTTTCGTTAATTAAATAATCTGGTATTAATTTGACAACATTCATAAATTTATTATATAGATGCAGTTCAGAAACTGCTATAGTAATTCTTAATCGCATTTTTATATTATTTCTTGTATAAGAAGACTCAAAATGGGGAAATATACCTAACCTACAATTTTAAAACACGATTTCATATAAATAATTTATTGTGGGTAAATTCGTTAATTAATATCAATTAAAGCAGTACAAATATACACGAGATAAATAATTTTTGGGTGCTCTTTCGCGATTTTAAACGGTTTAATTTTCGTACACTTTTCTGCACGTTTATTCTTCTTCTCTTTGCCATATATTTTTTGTTGTTCGAGCATTTTCAAATCATTGTTTTCATTTGATCAATCTGTAAAAGGACGCCCCAATTATTTTCTCGCTCGTCGTCGCCGTCGATTTTACCTTTTTTTCACCCTCGGATGACGCGACATTCGAGTGAGAGTGTATTTTTAAATCGATGACCCGCTTTTCAGTTCCGACTATTGAATGGACGTGACAAATTTGCGAACGATCACCATCCGACTATCGATTGATGCATTTTGTGTTGCAAAAACAATTGTTTCATCGGTGTGTGGGGTAGTAGTAAGAGACGGATGACGGGAATGTTGGCATATTGAATAAAAATTGTTTTTTTTTCGCTGTTCGCTGCTTTGATAATCAATGTACGCGCATTGAATCAGAATCAGCAAGTGAATAAGCGAAATGCATTAGCGGCTGCTGTTGCCGTTGCTTTATTTTACTGAATATGTGCCTGAAAATGTGCACGTCGCTACCGCGCCGCCTTTTATTCTTAGTTTCGTTTCCCATCAATTAATCATGATTATATTTTCGTATCATTGGCAGCTAGATCAAAACGCATTATGCGGTGATTCTAAGTGGTTATAAATTTTCGATTTTTACGCTTTTATTACAGCAGCAGCGCGTTGTGAGTGTGTTGAATATGCACCTAACTTACCTCGCGTCTCGTCGAAATGTGCGAGAGAGTATTTATATAAATATTTTTAGTTTACCTGCGCAACAAACATAATGTATGTATTATTAATAGGAAATTGGGTTGCACAGTCCATTGTTTAACCTTCTGGCATAGATTAATATGTTTGTGCAGTATTAGCCTACGCATGAACATTTAAGTTTGTGTATGTTTAGGATAGTTACGCATCTATGAATTTGTAAAAACAAACAAACACTTTGCTAATTTTCCTGCTAAATGCCTTTTTTCACAAATCATTTACAAATTTCCACATTAGCCATATATTTATTTTTTTGACTTGACTTTCACCCAATGTTAAATCTTTCCTATTTGGTTTCACGCCGCGTTCACACATAAAAAATAATAGAGCAATATATTACTTTTTCAAGAATGTTTACCTACTCCTGACCTTTATTTACATATGGGTTCAAATATATCTATTTACTATAAATATGTTACAATAAAATAAATATAATGTTTTAAGTTACATTTCTTTAATGCATATTTACCTTTTATCTATTTTTAGAATTCATTCGAATACATTATGAATTAATAAGGAGTATTTTTAGATACACTTACAATCGGTGCAAATATATCTATTTTTACTATAAATACAATAAAATAAATAAAAAACTAAGTAATTGCCGCATTGTTCAATGAAATAAAAGAGTTTTTGTTTTAAATGAAAAAAAAAAACAAACTTTAATGCACATATTAAGTATTTTCCATTTTGTTTGATGACCTTTTGTCATCTTTCTCATGATGGGTTTGATTTCATCCTCATTAAGCTCAACTGGTCGACCATAACGTTGATCATCTTTAAGAGAAAAATCTCCAGAACGGAATTTTTCAAACCAATTTCGGCATTGCCTTTCTTTAAGGGCTTCATCACCATACACGTTACGTAATTTTTTGGCGGCTTGCACTGCCTTCTTTCCTTTATAGAAATCATAAAGCAAAATATGCCAAAAATGTTCGTTTTTGCACTCCATATTAATGTTGAGGTAAACAAACACTTTAAGTAAATATCTACGCAATGAACTTATAAAACTAGGTTAGGATAACAGTTAACATATATAAGAAGAAGAAGATCATAACATTTTCGGATATCCTAAAAATGGGAGTGAAAAGCATCTATAACTGAAATCGGCAATTACTTAATTGCCAACCCGATATTTCTCTACTAATGCATATTTACCTTTTTTCTGTTTTTAGAATTCATTCGAATACATTACGAATTAATAAGAAATGTTATAAGATACACTTACAATCGATGCAAATATATCTACATTTACTATAAATGCAATAAAATGAATAGGTATAAAATTGTTAGTTATATGTATTTCTCTACTAATGCATATTTATTTTTTTTTCTATCTATTTTTAGAATTCATTCGAATACGTTATGAATTAATAAGGAATGTTTTAAAAAGATACACTTACAATGTTTGGCATTTATCAAATTTTTGATATGTTTCATTCAAAATGTGCCAAATAGAATCTATTTACGTTTGACTTGGAATTATACCTACATACCTAACTATTTTTCTACAAAAATATCTTTGCACCTATGTACAAAAATTATCATATTTACAACATATGTTTGCGATTTAATAAATTTATGAAATTAAATATTTATTAATTAATTAAATAATATAATACATTATTTGAAAGCATCAAGGTATAATTATCAATTTTAATGTTTTAACGTGTTTGTTTGAAATGGAAATGAAATGAACAGTTTGTAGGTGAATTTAATATTGCGCAAATAATATTTATTATATTATATTATTCGAGAAGTAACATATTTGGCCGGGAATTTCGTTAATTGTTCTATTTACAAAAGGGTTGCTTATTTTAAATTAAATGTAGTTTTGATATGAAAATTATAATAACTTTTGCACCAAATGGATTCTCTCTCATCGCAAATTGTTCCGGATCTTCTATTAAATTCTTTTCGCTTAAATTATCATTAATGCTAATTTAATTTCATAACAATTATATTTACATAAAAATAGATGTAATTAATTTCTATTTTATACTTTATTTTATAGCGCATTTTGTATACTAAATTGAATTTTAATGTGTGAATTTGAATTAGAATGAAAACTTACATTAAATTTTATTTTTATTGTTTTTACATTTACATTTTGAATTATTTATTGTAATAAGCTGTAAATTGGCATATTTATAGGCATTGTTGTTTTTAAGATATATTATTAATTTAAATCATTTAATATAAATAATCATCTGTCGATAATGACTAATCCATCATAATATAGCACGCATTTATCTTATTAATATTTAATATTTTATATTGATGTTTAATCATGGTTGAAGGGTTGTTAATCCATTTTATTAATTAAAATGATTTGTAAATATCATTATCTGTAAATTTATTAAAAAATATTGAGGAATAAAATATTAAATCATACCATTTTTTCTTGAAAGATGGTTCTCGTATATAAATTACATGCAGTAAATTTAACCCATCCTATATTTAAAGTGTTTTCTACTTAAGCTTCGGGATCGTTACTATAAAATTATGCAAAATTGATTACGAAGATAAAGCCTATGCAAAAGACTTCAATATTACCTAATGATTTATGATGAATTTTTCAAAGATCGAAATTTAATCTGTGTGTGCGCGCTCAAAAAGTCAGGGAACACACTTTCGGTTTAATACTGATATCGAGGAGGGGGCGATGGATGGAATGAATTAAGTTTCTATACATCGCAAACAGCAAACGTGCTGACACTTTTCCGTCGGCAGAAATACACGAAAGAAAAATGGTTTTTAGACTGGAACGTGTAGCTATAGACAATTGTGCATTGTAATTATCACTCTGAACTAATTGTGTTGCAAATTGTTGTCAATTTAAACGCTAACAAATATCTGTCAATCTATGTGGATTAAATTATTTATCTTATAGATACTGTAACATCTTTTAGATATTAAAAATAATGCAATTATTATAGAGGAACTTTGCTTAACCTCTACTTCTATTTACAGGACTTCAGACTTTTATTATAATATTTTTAGTTATATTTTCCTTCCTGCTTATTTTAATGCTTCTACTTATCTCTTCCCCTCGATTATACAACACCTCTATCATACAACAAGTTTTCGTGCAAGGAATACCGAATTAGTTTATGTGTATACCAATATTTCAAAAAGAAAAATGATTTGAAATATCAGATGCTTCCTGTAAGCGAAATATTTTAAGTGAGCCAGTATAATGAGACAATAAATATTAACCAATAAATGATATAATAATGCAAGGAATAACAAATTAGTCCATGTGTATACTAATATTTGAAAAATCGAAAATGATTTGAAATATCAGACACTTCCTGTAAGCGAAAAACTAATAAGAGAATATTTTAAGTAAAGCAGTATAATGAGAGAATGCTTATTAACCAATAAATGATATTAAAATCGTTTTTGTTCGGTTTTAAAACACATTTAATTATCCATTATATAACAATTACCTGGCGCCTCCACCATCATCGCCACCACCACCACTACCACCCATTTGCCGTTCAAATCGCATCAGCAGCCGAAGCTAGTAAAATTTCGTTAGTTGATTAAACGTAAAACACTGATAGTTACGAGGGAGTAATTACATTTAATTTATGCCCAATTAATGGCGGTACTTCTCCCTCACTTTTAGCACGTTATCATTTTTGCACTCGAGTGCTTCGAGCACCTTGACATTTTGATAACGCGCGCGCGTTGCCTTCTAATTTTAGCATTCCATATCTACGTTTACACAGCACCTTTACCCAACTCTCTTATCTAATTACAAATAATCATTTTTAGCCAAATCCAATATATGTATATTTTTGTGTGTCGACGAGCAGCAGCAATAAAATGCGAAGCAACTTTTTGATGACTCTACGTACTTATACATACACAAATATAATATGGACAATAAAAAAATGTTTTGACGTGTGAAAAGGTCAGATGGAAGAATTTATGTGTTTATCATGAATTAATTATATTTGTTTGCCGGTTTTTTTTACGATTGTTTCGATTTCAGTGTAGATGTGTGTGTAGTAGCTGAACAAGGAAATGTCACAGCTTGCATAATATTATTATTATTGTTGTGTGTTTGGTAAATGGCAATAAAAATGGCGGATGAGTTGTAAGAAAAATGTGTGTGGGTGGTTGTGTGCAATCAATTATGCGCTGTGTTTTTTTTTATAACGCATAGATAAATGTTAAAGTATATTTTTATATATGTGTATGGTATATTTGAAACCGGTGCTATAAAATAACACTATAGATAATGCTTTCAAATTGTTTTTGAATATAAGCTATAAATGATTGAACTGGTAGCGAAAAATGAAGTGTAATTTATCAAATGATGAGATCGTTTTTAAAATAATTTATTGTCGGAATCATTAAATTATTGCCAATAACGTAAAATGGATTACATAAATAACATCAATTACGAAATAATTTATTCAATTTTTGCTATATAGAAATTAATTTATAATAAATAAAATAAAATATTTGGTCTAAAAAAGTATTAAGGGAG
>JARJDW010014796.1:0-10095 GCA_030264715.1 Adinopsis sp. GC000173 | reverse complement strand
TGGTGTGAAGCACATGTTATATATATTAAACATTAGAATTATCAGCGTGCGTTTCGATTTTTTTCCCGCACTAGTGCGGGAATTTCTAGTTCCGAGATGTCATTTGCCATCACTGGACTAATGAAATAACGCGATTTCATAGTCTAAGTACAAAAAAATATTATTTAACTAATTCATTAATTAGAAGTATTTGAGTATTAAGTACTGTGTATTTTAATAGCTAAATAGTTTCCGGTTGACTGTTTGTTTCGAATATATACATAGCTATATATCGCAAATGCTACTTTAAATAATTAACGATTGCGAGAAGTGCATTCGCGCGATGACAAGCAATACGTACGGTGGTATCAAATCGAAATGCATGTATAAAAAAGAAGCGACACAATAAATTTCTAGAAATATCATATCACAATAAAGCTGGAAACAAGGGTTTGATAAATTTATTCCGTTGTTGATGAATTGCAAACAAAATTACTATAAATTTAAAATAAACTTTTTACTCTCTGTTTTTTTTTGTTTTTTGTTTCAACTTCAACTTATTGGAATGAGTAAAAACGCTGACATGTAAATCAATATCTTGCAGCTTGCAAATAGAGAAAAGGCGGCTAAAATTAGCTGGAATAAACAAGATTGTCACGATAACTATTTTAAGATGGCTGGAATGTCTTGCAATATTGTAATTATTAAACGGCGCGCGCGGCGGCGTTCATGTTATATTAAAAGCGTAAACATTTCATATATTTTGTAATGTCGCTGACTGTGAGGCAGCAGCAGAAATCGAGTGTGCGAGGAGAGGAGAAGAGCTCAAGCAACAACTTCCTCAACGATCTTTCGAACTTGGTTTGTTAGTTTGTTCTTGAAGGAGAGGATTTCGGTTGTCGAACAGATGTGCCTGATTTAGTCAATAAACCATTCAACACATTGTGCATGCATTCGTTGTTTGCAAGAAAAATTCAAGTAGGGCTAAATACTATTATTGTATTTCTATTAGTATTGGGTTGGCAACTAAGTAATTGTCGATTTTAGTTAAAAATATTTTTCACTTTAATGTTTTTTTTTTACCTCAATGGAGTGCAAAAACGAACATTTTCGCTACATTTTGTTTCACTATTTCTGTAAAGGAAAGAACCCAGTGCAAGTCGCCAAAAAGTTACGTAACGTGTCGGCAATGCCGAAATTGGTTTGCAAAATTCCGTTCTGAAAATTTTTCTCTTAAATATGACAAAACGTCCTAGAAGAAAATGGAAAATACTTAATAGTTGAAAGTCTTTTGCATTTAAAAGAAAAACTCTCTTATTTTATTGAACAAATCGACAAATTACTTAGTTGCCAAAACTACTTAGTTGTAGTGTGTAATGGTTTCGTTGTAAATATGGCTGGGCGGCGAAATCTGGGCGCGTTTGAGGCGAGCAAGCAATGAGTCAACAAATATTGACTTGGAAGATAAAAACGCCGGAAAAAAAAAACAATATATTTTAATCAAATTTGATACACATATTTTTAGCGAGAAGAGGAGAGAAAGAGAAAAAATCCAGCAGCAGCAGCAGTAGCAGCGAAAATATTCTAATGCTTTTATAACGTTTTTGCGAGAAGGAGGATGTTTTTGTGCCAAACATAAAGATGCTAATCGATCGACTGACTTGGAAATCATATTTTCATCAATCAATTCTTTTAAAGACATGAAAATGAAAAAAAATATAATGATGTAGAAAGTAAATGAATTCAAATTGAAAATTTCCAGCTGTTGATTTGTATTATCATATTGTACAGTATATTTGTTTAATAATAATAGTAATAATCATAATCACGTACGTAGATAATTTTTTGGTAAAAAAACTCTTCAAATGTAAATTTAACACGCGTTAATTGCAAGAAATTGCTTAAATATTGTATTAGTTATGATTTATGATATAATTTATGTTATGGTCTTCACATGTTTGTCATTCTTGTGCATTGTCTATAATCAATTTTTAAAATACCAATAGATACAACTAAAAATGGCCAAAAACCATCCTTGAAACATATTTGATGTACTCGAAAATTGTGTTTTACTGAAAAACTCCTTCCCATCCAAAAATAAACATTGGCGTTTAATAAAATTATTTCTATCCGACATTCTATTGGAAGGAAAAAGAAAATTCGTTCTCGTCTAAGAATATAATCATTATCATCATCACGTAGACAAATATGCCTGTATTTTTTTGTAAAAAAACTCTTCAAATGTAAACTTGACATGCGTTAATTGCAAGAAATTGCTTAAATATTGTATTACTTATGGTACCAATTTGAAATGTTCAAAGATGGCCAAAAACCACGACCGAAAAGTATTGAGGTACTCGAAAATTGTGTTTTACTGAAAAACTCCTTCCCATCCAAAAATAAACATTGGCGTTTAATAAAATTATTTCTATCTGACATTCTATTGGAAGGAAAAAGAAAATTCATTCTCGTTTAATAATATAATCATTATCATCATCACGTAGACAAATATGTCTGTAATTTTTTGTAAAAAAAAACTCTTCAAATGTAAACTTTTCGAGCGTTAATTGCAAGAAATTGCTTAAATATTGTATTACGTATGGTACCAATTTGAAATGTTCAAAGATGGCCAAAAACCACAACCGAAAAGTATTGAGGTACTCGAAAATTGTGTTTTACTGAAAAACTCCTTCCCATCCAAAAATAAACATTGGCGTTTAATAAAATCATTTCTATCCGACATTCTATTGGAAGGAAAAAGAAAATTCGTTCTCGTCTAAGAATATAATCATTATCATCATCACGTCCACAAATATGTCTGTAATTTTTTGTGAAAAAACTCTTCAAATGTGCGTTAATTGCAAGAAATTGCTTAAATATTGTATTACTTATGGTACCAATTTGACATGTTCAAAGATGGCCAAAAACCACGACCGAAAAGTATTGGTCTTCACATGTTTGTCATTCTTGTTCATTGTTTATAATCAATTTTTAAAATAGCAATAGATACAACTAAAAATAGCCAAAAACCATGCTCGAAACATATTTGATGTACCCAAAAATTGTGTTAATACTGAAAAACTCCTTCCCATTCATCAAAAAAAAAAATATATAAGAACATTCATTCTTGTCTAATAATATAATCATTATCATATTGTTTTGTGAAAAAAACTCTTCAAATATAAATTTGACAAGCGTTAATTGCAAGAAATTGCTTAAATATTGTATTACTTATGGTACCAATTTGAATTGTTCAAAAATGGCCAAAATCCACGACTCAAAAGTATTGGTCTTCACATGTTTGTCATTCTTGTTCATTGTTTATAATCAATTTTCAAAATAGCAATAGATACAACTAAAAATAGCCAAAAACCATGCTCGAAACATATTTGATGTACTCGAAAATTGTGTTAATACTGAAAAACTCCTTCCCATCCAAACAAATAAACATTGGCGTTTAATAAAATTTTTCATTCTTGTCTAATAATAATAATAATGATAATCATCATCATATTTCTTTTTTAGTTGCAAACAAAGAAATATGAGAGTCGTGGCGTAGGCGTCGTGAAAATTGTGTGGAAATTGTGGGGAAATCAAACTATTTATAGCAGCTAATCCGCACATTAAAAATGAAGCAACCTGATGGAGGAGGTGGGTTCGAGGTATGAATAATAAAAAATGGGAAACGGTCGTATTATTTATTATTCAACGTGGAAGCGATCGTAAATAATAAACAAAGCCGGCTGCATCTTGAAATGATAATAATATTTGTCTATTATTTTGTTAAATAAATAGTTTCACATTTATTTGCCATTAATAATAATGATGATTGTATAAGAAGAAATGTTGTATAGTATTATAGTTTGTTTATAGAATATACATGTTACATTTAATTAATAATACACATACATTAAAATTAGCTGCCAAAGGCGGTTTGTTTCATATTCGTATTGATATAAACTAGAAAATGTATATTACAAAGGTTGATTATTAATTTATTAAATGACGGCTTATAGCATTTTCAAAATATAATAATATTATTCGTGTTGTTGTTGTTGTTGTTGTTGTTGTTGTTGGTTGCTATTAATATTATTTTATGTATGTATGTATTACAAAAAAAAAGAGTTTCGGTTTATACAATATGTAGTTTTTGGAAAAAACGCACAGGTTTCAATTAATAATAACACAATGGCTTTCATATTCCATCAGAGATTATTTCTATTTTTAATCAATCGCATTATTCATTATAACGATTTTAATCCATTAGAAATATAATATTTCAATGCGTTTTTTTTTCGCTAAAAATAATGGCGCATATTTTAAAAGCTTACAAACTAATTAATTAAAATGGAACATTTTTGTTATTCATTGCAATACAATATTTATTATAAATATTCGCTATAATAACATTAAATATTAATTCCGAATTAACTAGATCCGATTTTGAATAAACAATAATATTTTAATTAATTTCTCCTATTAAATTAATGAAAAATCTTGAACGCTCGCAGCTATATTTTATATTGTAATTATATATATATTATAAAGTTTCAACTCAAACATCCATAAAGATAAATGTACAATAATATAGTTTTTTTATACTTTTTATTATTTGTTGCAATAACATTCATTTTTTAAATAAATAATCTCTCATATTAAATGAATGAAAAATCAAATCTAATTAGTTTTATATATTTTAGAAAATTTTATTTAAAAATAACTATAATTAATAAATAGTAGTCTATTCAACCTTCTATATTTATATTAGGCATTTTCATAGTATTATCTATTGAAATAGTGTTTAAGATTAAAGCTACTCCTCCCGAGTTCGTCACTCTCGCTCTGTTACATGTGTTCCTTATGAGAAAAATTATTTGCGTTTTGCGAGCTTATTACTAAAGATATTAACTTCATTTAAATAAGAAATTAAAGTTAAATAACACCTCCAGGCTAGCAGATAAGCGTTTTTTCGAAAAAAGCCTTTTTGGCACCGAAATTAAAATATATAAAATACACTATTTTCTACGTTCTAATTTTGACGTCAAAAAGGCTTTTTTTCAAAAAAAAAAAAACGCCTATCTGCCAGTCTGGGGGTATTATTTAACTTTAATTTCATTTTTGAACGAAGTTACTATCTTTAATAATAAGATCGTGGCTTGCTTTAGACGCTAATATTTTTTCCCATAAGGAAGACATGTAACAGAGAAAGAGCCACGAACTCGGGAGGAGTAGCCTTAATCTTAAACACTATTTCTAATTAGTTTTATATATTGTAAAGTTCCATTCAAAATGCAACAAAGCGATTTTGATAGTTTTGCAAATTTTATTTGAATAAATTTATTTTCCATGGTGTTATTTATTGAAATCGCATTAATTTTTGAATATATCCATAATATTTTAATTAATCCCTCTCTCATATTAAACAAATGAAAAATCCTTTGTGTTTTAATTTGAAATACAGCTTTATTTTTGATTCAAATAAAATGAATAGGGCGCGGTTTTTTCACAATTCCAAACTTTCATTCTACTACTATTTCAAATCTACTAATTAATTTTGTTTATTGCAATGTTTGTACAGCTTCATCCAATATCCCTGAAGACAAATGCGACGTAGATTTTATGAATATTATTGTGAAATAACTACACCAGGTAAAAACGGTAAATTGTCATGCAATTTGCTTGAATAAAGCAACACAACTTTTAATTGATTAGTTCGAAAATGTACAATATATAAATTTGTAGTTCGATCTTTATTTGAATTGCGTTATATTTTAAATGAATGACTATTTCAGCAAATCACAATATTCTATTCACTTTCCATCAATTAGTCGGCAAAGTGGTCAAAAGCCTTTTTCTCTTTGCGAGTTTAGTCGGGCAAACATTTCCAATGAAATAAAAATGTATACATACGTGTATGTACAACTCGAACAAAATTGTGATATAATATCATTAAAAAACATAATCAAATAAGAATTTATAGTTGCAAACGATTATGTCAAGAATTAAAGAGAGTTACTTCTTAATCGACACTGCAAGTGTTAAAAAAAGTTGTTTTATGATATTTTCCGTATAATGTTGAATACCAATTTGCTTCTAAAAGTGTATTAGGAACCATAATCACATAACAAATTAATATTTCTCACAATATACGAAATATTAAGAAGTAACTCTATTTAACTTTAACTGTCTAATAGAAATTCAAACAGTTTCGGACGTCACGATGGAACAAATCTCGTGTTTGAAGTCATTTTGACGCATTTGATTTTAAATTTGCAATTAGGCAATCTAGAGTATTGTCAAACAGCCACTGAGAAACAACTTGTCAATATTTTTTTGAAAGAAAGAATAACTCTTAGGTAAATACCGCAAAAGGCTATTTAGGAAAAAATGAAGGACATCTTGTCGTGAAAAATTTCTATTTTAGATTGACAGGTTGTACCGCAGTAGTTAAAATACCATATTTTGGAATGCCTAATTGGTAAAAACGAAATTTGTCCCATCATGTCTGATAAAACAAATCACTGTTTTGTGTATAAGTTGTTATTCGTTCGAATTGACTTTGCTGATATAGAAGAGCGAGTCATAAAATTTGCGTGTGTGTGTGTGTGTGTGTGTGTGCAAAATCTAATTAATATAATAAATTGGCGGCGCATCAATGTTGGTAGCATAAAATAAGTTCGATTTATGTGTGTGAAAAGCGTCGTGCATTTTTCAAGCTTAATAATGAATTTAATTAAATGGAACTATCAATTATTATAGTTTTGCTAAGCTAAACAAATGTCCACGATTTACAATAATATTATAAAAATAAAACAGTGGTGGTATCACAATAAAATGATTCACGATTTTAAATTTACCCGTTGCTTATTTATCGTCAAAAAAGGAGCAAAAATCATAAATGGGGTAAAGATGCTACTCATTGTAAAGTCGTCTTAAAAAATATACAAAAATCTCGAACATAATTCGTATTTAAACCATCATTCGTTGCTTTTTTCAAATTCATGACAAATTAAACAAGAAGCGTCATTACCCCGTTGAGCAGAATTCCTTTTTGTCGTGCATTTTTCAAGCTTAATAATGAATTTAATTAAGTAGAACTATCGATTATTACAGTTTTGCTAAGCTAAAAACAAATGCCCACAATTTACTTAATAAAATCAAGTTAATAATAAACGATAAAATGATTAACGATTTTAAATTTTTGTCTTGCTTATTTATCGTTAAAAAAGGAGCAAAAATCATGAAGGGGTAAAACTGTTACTCATTGTCGTCTTGAAATATACAAAAATCACGAACATAATTCGTATTTAAATCATTATTCGTTGCTTTTTCCAAATTCATGACAAATTAAACAAGAAGCGTCATTACCCCGTTGAGCAGAATTTCTTTTTGTCGTGCATTTTTCAAGCTTAATAATGAATTTAATGAAATGGAACTATCAATTATTATAGTTTTTTGCTAAGCTAAAAACAAATGCCCACAACTTACTCAATAAAATCAAGTTAATAATAAACGATAAAATGATTGACGATTTTAAATTTACGCCTTGTTTATTTATCGTTAATAAATTTCCCCAACAAACATATCTTTATCGATTTAAATAATTACAGAAATATTATTCATCGCGATTGTTTGTCGTCTGATTAATGATTTGTTGATTTATTTCTATTGATTCGCGTTTATTTTATACAGCATTTTTTCCCCCGATATGTATGTAAATGTAAATCGTCGTCGTTTTCAGATTGCGTTTACCATGTTGTTGAAAGTAATAATTTAGTTGTAAATAATTATTCGTCGTATGCGCAGCCAAGTACATATACAAAAAGCCAGCTTGTTTTTGTTATTGTCGCGTTTGGAATTCCTTTCATGCTTCAATAATGTCACATTTGTTTTCATTTCTCACCTTTGAAGCGAAATTGTACAATATCACAACAATGCAAAATTCTTTGTCACTTTAATTTATTTCCATCTTTTTATGCATAAATGCATTTTTAAAAGCTTTCAATTCGCACGAAAATGTGATGACAAAGAAATGTTATAGCTTTTATTTCGCTTCATGTAAAATTATACAGGTTGGACCATCCACATCCACACCTTCTTCTTTTTCTTCTTCTTCAAAGCAGACCGGATTTTTTACTACAATATAATACATTCAATCCTTTTTTTTATTATATTATTAATGATACACTTAATCAAAATTAATTTAAACATGCTTAGTTTATTATTATTGTAAATCATTTACATAATTTTGAATATAAATATCATTTGTTATTCTAAACAATTGTGTTGTACGAAAAATCAATAATTTAAGATGAAAGGGATGAACAGCTATTTGATTTTTATTTACAAATCTGCAAATAGATGTAGAATTTTATGATAAGATCAGTTCGTTAATTACACTATTTGGCCATTTTGATCATTTCTAGATGATTTGTCGCTTTAAAAATCAATTAATTTTTTATTAGTAATTTAAATTTGCTAATATATTGTTTATTAATATAATTTTGTACACAAAAAATCAATATTTCACTTTGANCTCAAGAAGAAAGGAATGAACAGGTGTTTGATTTTTATTTACAAATCTGCAAATAAATATATAAACCAATGTAGAATTTTATGAATTAATTACAATATTTGCCCACTTTGATAATTTCTAAATGATTTGTCGCTTTAAAATTCAATTCATTTTTTATTATTAATTTAAATATGCTAAGATATTGTTTATAATTAAATCATTTACATAATTTTGTACACAAACAATCAATATTTCACTTTCAAGCTTGTTTTTATTTACAAATCTGCAAATAAATAAACAAAAACAAAGTAGAATTTCTACTCTGTTTAAAATTTTATGAAAATCTGTGCGTTAACTATTGTATAATATTTGTCCACTTCAAATCAATCCTTGTTTATTGATGATAGATTTAATCAAAATTAATTTAAACATGCTGAGATATTGTTTATTATTAAATCATATAATCATTTTGTTATTCTAAACAATTGTATTGTACAAACATTAATATTTCACTCTCGAGAAGAGATGAAAGAAATAAATATCTGTAAATACATACATAAAAATAAAGTAAAATTTCAAGTTTATTTAATATTTTATGAAAATCTGTTCGTTAACGATTATTCTCTAGCAAATTATGTACAATATTTATCCACTTTGATGGCATAAATAGAAAGCTACCGATATGTTCGTTAAAATAGCAATTAGAATAATTTTTTTTTATTGATGATGCATTTAATCACGATATCACGAAAGAACGTTTTCAGCTAGTTAAATATTCATTTCATACATGTTTCGTTTTAAATTTATTTATACAACATTCTAATGGAATTTCTATTGTTTTTAACAAACTGAACTTTTTGATTTTCATTTTTTTTTTAGAGCACGGGCAAACAAACAACATTTTAATATTAAATGAATTTTTATTCTCTTTAGAGGAAAAAAACATTTTAATGAAAACGTATGGTTTTCGGAATATAATGGACGACCACCAACCTGTATTTAATTAATATTTTCGCTGTAAATTTTAAATAACTGTTAACTATCTCTCGAAGCATTTCCTTTTTAAAGCGTGACTTATTAATTAGTTTATTTTATTTTAAGTAAAGATTACGTATATATTCTAGCAGCGACGCAACGAAAAGTTTTGAGAATTTTATTTTAAAATAAATAGTAAATAATAAACTAATTCACAATTATAACAATCAAAAAATGATTATAGCAATTCTAGAGTGATTTTTCACTATTATGTATTTTTTTAATTGATAATTTCGCGTAAATTTTAAATAACTGTTAAAGCATTTCCTTTTTAAAGCGTTACTTATTAATTATTTCATTTTATTTTGAGTAAGATTACGTATATTGTAGCGACAAAGCAAGATACTGTTTTTTATTTCATTTTTACTGATCCAATTCAAAAAATGCTATTATTATTCTTCTATAACATTTGTTTATGTTTAAATTAAAATTACACCAATTCTAGAGTAATTTGTTTACTATTTTGGATTCTTATAATTAAGATTTTCACGTAAATTGTTAAAGCATTTCCTTTTTAAAGCGTTACTTATTAATTATTTCATTTTATTTTGAGTAAGATTACGTAT
>JARJDW010014795.1:0-23872 GCA_030264715.1 Adinopsis sp. GC000173 | reverse complement strand
TATATCTCTGTGTTTTTGGTACAATTTGTGATTAGTTAGCACATATTTAAGTAACTTTTTACAAAAATGAAATACGTAAGTGTATTAAAGTTTAATGGTTTGCTAATATCATCTTTTAACGTTTTTTTTAGTATCTTTCTCAAGTCAATTGGTTTTTGATAGCTTGGTACCATCTGCTTATTATTGATATTTTAACTTTTTATTAGTTAATATTTTAATGATTTCTTTACATAAACACTATTCCTGCTGAGAAATACGAGGTGTATTTATCAATTTGAAATAGTTTTTATGTTAACGATTAATTTTAGATTCGAGTTGTCAAGCAACCATTTATATCATTCAATATTTAACTTAAATCTGTTAACTTGCTTATTTAATGTTCTCAATTATTGTGAACAATATAACGTACCTAATTCATTTTCCTTTCTATTGTAATTTTGTGTTGATATTTTCGCTTCTAGGTAAACAAATTGGTGTCATGCAATTATAATGTCACTACAAATCGTCTAATCAATTATTATTAGATAATCAACAATCTCAATCTCAATACATACCCAGTTTAACAATTATAGTTTTCCATGCAACTTTGCATTTTACCTAAATTTATTTACTTCTTTCTTTAATGTTCTTAATGATTAGTAATGTATGTTTACATAAAGTTGCCTAATTTATTGACATTTTGGTTTTTATATAAACAAATTTGGGCCATCCATTTACAATTCCTGTAATCAATTTAATAATCAATAATCTCAACAATACACTGAAATTACTTCTGTTTACTTCTTTACTTAACGTTCTTAATTAAAATTATTAGCAATATGTGTGTACATAAACTTGCCTAATTCAAATGCTTTGATATTTTTGCTGGTGGGTACACAAAGTACTAGCAATTTGTGTCATTCATTCATTCTTAATCGCACTACAACAACTCGCTTAATAAATTAGTTCATCAACATTACATTCGAGCTAATCAGCATTTGTAGTTGCCTAATCATTCGGCCCCTTTCTAATATGTACGATAATAACTCAACGTCCGCTAACGCGTTCATAATTTTCATTTCAATTAAATGCCATACACACCGACATAAATACGGGTAATCTTTATGTATGGCGCGAAAATGTTTCCCAACAACAACAACAATTTCTTTTCATTTCTAATTCCTTGGACCGACACGTTGCTTGTAAATCATTTGAGGTGTAAATTATGTTTGGCAACGTTTACGACTACGACGATGACGGTGCGAATTTCTTTTCGATCTTTAACAATGAAACTCAATCGTGTTGTGCAATGATAAGTTTCGCAGCTGCTTAGCGCAATATATCACATTTTTCTTGCATTTTTGCTGTTTATTTTCTTTTAATTATTTTTTAGGGTTTTTCGCGATTTTTCTGTACAGATTTTGTGTTTTTTCGCTGTTTTGCGGCTTTTATTTATATTTTTTCGGCTCTTTTCCGTGTTTTCTTTGGCCTTTTTCCTATTTTTCTATGCTAACAGCCATTAAAAGGGAAAATGCAGCAGAAATGCACCAGAGGAAAAGCAGAAAATCGAAAAATAAACGTAAAGGAAACAAAAAATTAAAAAGAAAACATAATAAATTTGAAGCTTTTTAATATATCACATTTTTCTTGCGTTTTTTTGCCAATTTATTGAAAAAATAAATGTTAATCAGACTCGAAACATTTCGTATGAACTATGTAGACATGTACGCTTGATTGCCGCCTATACATTTTTAACTAATATTTTGTTATTGTTTCCAGCTATAAATCAAGAATGGAATTGGATCGCAACATCGAGGACTATCCGGATCGCATCGCCGATCTATTCAACGGGCGCACGGTGCTGATTACGGGCGGTACCGGCTTCGTCGGCAAGGTGCTCATTGAAAAATTACTGCGTTGCTGTACCGATGTGAAAACGATCTATCTACTCATTCGCACGAAGAAGGGCAAGGATCCGAACGAGCGACTGCATGATATATTCAGCAATCCGGTGATTATTTATCATTACCATATTATTCGATTCGTAGAAATATGTTCGGTTGTACAAATTTGCATGTGTGGTAATAAGGAGGGTGCTATTTGGGTTGAATAATTAATGCGTATGCGTGTGCAAGTACAAGTGCCGTTCACTAATAAATAAAATGCAAAGTGGTTCAAACGCAATCTGTCAAAGGCTGTGCATTTTTAATTCGAGAAAAATGTGGTTGTTTAAGTAGATGGCAAATCAAGCAATCGAATGAATGAAAAATGATTGCATAATTACTATATATTAAAAAACACTATATATAACAGGATGATTATTTACTTTCAATTTGTTTGAGGATACTTTGTGTGTGGTTATTCGTAGAAATGATGTTGTAAATGCATACCAATGTGTGGCAATCGGCAGGGTGCCAGCTATTTGGGTTGCATAAATCAATAGCGTGCAAGTGTGGTGCCATTCACTTACGCAAAATTAATAATCATGAAAATCGGTATAGGCCATGAATTTTCTATGTAAAGTGGTTCAAATCAATCTGTCAAAGGTCGTGTAAAAATGTAACTATTTGCGTGTGAGGAATAAGGTTAAAAATATTTAAAAAGTATATCGATTTAATGACTATTCCCATCTAGATTTTTATTAAATTGTTTCGTCGTTAAAACTAGGCAACACATATTGCACAAATTGTACACATTTACTTGTTGCGCACATGGAAACGCTTCTTAGCATAATCCTAAGTAAAGTTTTTTAAAAACGGTTTGTTCCTCCTATACTAGCTGATTTATGCTTTTAAATCAAAATTCTACAATTGTTTTATTGATGTGTAATATAAGTTGCCTAATTTTAAACACAATTGCAAATTAGCTCGTAGAAAAAAACTCTAGCCTGCATTTAATTATCGTATATCTAATCGTTGTTGTTGTTGTTGTAGTTGTTCGATGTGTTGAAGAAATCGCACGGTGAGGAAGTGTTCAAGAAGGTGAAGGCGATCGCCGGCGATGTCGCTCAGCTAAAACTCGGCATCTCCGAGGAGGATCGTGCGCTGCTCGTTAATGAAGTGGAATTGGTGTACCATTGCGCCGCGACGGTACGCTTCGATGAGCCGCTTAAGAGCGCCGTGCTATTAAACGTACGAGGCACCAAGCTAATGCTAGAACTAGCGCACGAAATGAAGAAGTTGATGGTAATTTAATTTGGTGAATTTTTTATAAAGATTTATTAATGCTCTTATTTTTGCAGCTGTTTGCACATTTATCGACCGCCTACTGTCATCTGAACGAGCGCATCCTCTACGAAAAGCCGTACCCGCCGCCGGCGTCACCACATCACGTCATCAAAACGGTGGAGTGGATGGATACGGACGTTGTGGAGGCGATCACGAATAAGATATTGGGCGATTGGCCGAATACGTATTCATTTACGAAAGCGCTCGGTGAGGGTTTGGTCAACGACGAGTTGGATAAGTTGCCAATCATTTTGCTGCGGCCATCTGTCGGTGAGTGAAATTTACCATAAAATTTAAGAAGAAGAATTTAATTATCGCA
The DNA here is from genome assembly GCA_030264715.1 of Adinopsis sp. GC000173. Classification (NCBI taxonomy): domain Eukaryota; kingdom Metazoa; phylum Arthropoda; class Insecta; order Coleoptera; family Staphylinidae; genus Adinopsis; species Adinopsis sp. GC000173. The sequence continues at coordinate 20,347 of JARJDW010014795.1, read as the reverse complement.
TGTTGTAGTGATTCCGATTTGGAAGGAACCGCTGCCGGGATGGACCGACAACATTAACGGCCCGACCGGATTGTTGATTGGTGCCGGTAAGGGTGTGATTCGTACGATGTACTGCAACGGCACCAGCTATGCCGATTATCTACCGGTGGATATTGCCGTGAATGGGGTTTTGTGTGCGTCCGCCGACTATCTACGCTACAAGTACGTATTAAACTTATAGTACTAACGTAATCGTTTTATTATTATACTAGCATTCTCAGTCACGTCTTGCTCTGGCTCAGTAATAAAGATTGATTAGAATAATTTCCCGTTTAAAATTTGTTTTTAAAGTCAATTTTTCCTCGCATTACTTCTGCAAGGAGTAAATGTAAATATTTTAATATTTGAATGTTTGTCGTGTCACACTGACAGCTGTCAAATTGACAGTCCTACTATTTTCACAAAACATCATATTTTATTGAATATATCGTCTTCTTCTAATGTTTAACATGCCAGAAATCTTCTTTGGACTATACTAGACAAAAATTTCTTAATTCTTTGTATGTATTACCATTTTTAGGGAGCGCAACATCTTCAATCTGACCAGCTCGGCCGAGTACAAGATTTCATGGGAGGAGATCATCGATATCGGGCGTGAAGTGATCGAAAAGCGTGTCCCGCTCAACTGGGTGGTATGGTATCCGGGCGGTTCGATGAAACGCTCCCGCTTCATTCACAATCTATGCGTGCTGTTCTTCCATCTGATTCCGGCGGTGTTTCTCGACGCGCTGCTTGTCTGTCTCGGTTACAAGCCGGTGTAAGTANCAATACCTTGGAATAAGACATCCTCTAGCTAGCTCAGGTTAAATATCGTATAACTTAAACAAGTTATTGTGTTAGTCGATTAAACCCGTAGATTCCTCCATTCGACTATATCAATAGTGCGTTTTGTGGATAATGGGCAAACCCAACCCAACAATTCTTATCCAAAATTGACGCTTTTTTTACTCAACTAATTAATTCTATAGGTTAATTAAAGTACACAAACGCATCCTAAAAGGTTTTGAAATGTTTGAATACTACGCGAACCAGCAATGGGATTTCAATAACGACGGCGCGTTAAATGCGCGAGAGAGACTAAATCCACGCGAACGAAAGCTGTACGTGCTGCATGGCGAAGGCATGAACTATCACGACTACTTCACCGACTGCGTTATTGCAGCGCGCCGTTACATCCTGAAAGAGACCGACGATACGATACCAACCGCAAGGCGACATATGAATGTGTACGTATATGCATACAATTATTACGTTTAACGTTTTATTTAATTGATTGGGGATTTTTCTAGTATGTACTGCGTGGATAAGCTGTGCAAGACGCTGATTTTCTTGGGCCTCTGCTATCTGCTCTATACCAAAGTGTTGCAACCGATATTCGGCGTCTAATCGAATTCATTGTTTAGTTTATATACTAAGTTAGCTAGTTTTATCATCATGGTGTTTTTTATATGAATATTATTATATCTATTTTTGTACGATACTTATTGAATTTTAACATATAATTATATGATTAAGCCAAGCGATTTGCAAATTATTATAGGCAACCATACATACATAAATTAAAAGTAGGTGCTTTTAGAATCCGGACAATTTTTTTGCAATTTATTGATGATAAAAAATACTTTATCGTCTCATAATTATTTTTATATTACCACTGTCTGTGTTGTTGGCTTTAGCTATTACATATACGTTTGTTTTCTGTTGCCATTTTCGTGTTTTTGTATATTGAGTTGCCGATTTTACACAATCTCAAAATTATGCTTACCGCGCTCCGGCGCAAGATAGCATACCTTCTCCAACAGCTTTTCAGCCTTTCACCTAGCGAAAATATACTCGGTCGTTTGCGCCATTCAAATTATGCTCGAAATTCTCTTCCTTAATCGGATCCAACGGTAATATTTCAATGCCGCACCGCCTGAAAGTTGAAATTCTCACCGGTGCCAAGGAACTTGATGAGACTACAGACTATGGGAAATCAATTCATCATTATGCAAAATATGTATTTAATATATATCAACACACATCTTCTATAAATTAATAATACTTTTTCATCCTTAAATATAATCATCTTTCTCTTATAAATTCGATGTTTTTTGACAAATCAATAATAATAGTAATAATATCAAGTGCATTTTCTTGCATTTCAATAAACTTTATATAGAAAAATATAAACAGACAACACGCTTGCATGCATACACACGCCCCACACCCACACACGTGTAAAATAAATAATCGGTGGATGTGTGACGTTATTTTCATTGAGTACGAATCGTGGAATGCACTTCGCAGAGATGAATATGCACAAAAAAAGAATCACAGGTATACACTAATAATAATAATTATAATAATAAATATGAGATAAAAAAACGCACATTAACCAAAAAGTTGTAAAGTAAACAGCGAAAAACAGGAATAAAGTTGGAAAATAAAAAGCAGCAAAGAAATATCGATGGTGTTTATTAGGTATGTAATTACCTAATAATAAAACCTATTTCTTTCTACGTGTTTTTTTTTGTCGACGTTTTGCACATGTTTGGGATTGTATCACGTGTTATTTTTGCAACCTATGTTTGCTGTTTTCACCACTTTGTTTCTTGTGTTTTGTGCTGCTATTTTGGAACTTTTTGTTGGTTTTTTGCGCTTTTTTCCTACATTTTCGAGATTTTAAAAACAGATCGACAAATATCAATAGATAGGTAGATTCAAGATGGTGATGAGTAAACGATAATCTCAATCAATTATCGATGATGAAAGAAACAAACCAAACATTTACGCTTGTTGTTAATAAATGATAATGATGATGATGATGATGATGATTTTACGACGAGTGGCTGCGGCAATGTAGGCTACTATCGTAAACGGTAACCTTATCCGGAATGGCGGCGAGTTCTAGCGGCGGTACGAGTTCTCGCAACTCCTTCAAGCCACCGACGAACGAAATTTTTCGATAAAATTTCGTGCTGGAACAAGAAAACAAAAATGGGTAAGAAATATTATTTTTTGCTGCTGCTTTCTCGTTCTTTTTCTTAAATTGCAAAAACTAATGTAAGAAGAAACACTAAGACAGCATAAAGTTGCAAAAAAATCAATAAAGTGTTAAATAAAACTTGAAAAATGGTATAAATAAGGGCAAGAATTGCAAAAAACAACAAAAACCAGTATTGATTGATGATTAATTAAATTGTTGATCTGATTTTCCGATTCTCACAACATTATTACTGTCTTTTTATGTTTTGTTCGTGCTTTTGTTTGTGTTTTGCAACTTTCTGGTGCATTTTGATCATTTTTCAAATCTTCTTTTAATCCTTTTTGTTGGTTTTATCCAACTTTTTCTTGATGTTTGCAATTTCTTGCACTTTTTCATATATTGTAACCACTTTATTACGTTTTTTTACAATTAAAAAATTGGTTTTTGTATCTTTTATTTGCCACTTTTGAGAAACTCACCTAATAAACGGTTTCGCCATGAACAGCATCGTCCTAATCCACAACGTCGGATGCACCACATACAATCGCGCAAGATTTTTCCTCAACTTACGCCCAACGAGCTGATAGCAACGCTTCAACCAAGAGAACGAAGGCAATCCGCCTGTTCCGCCACCATGCAGATACACCAACACATAGTCATCCGTCACCAAGCGCTCCAACGTCCACAGCACGTACAGAAACAGATTGTCCATCACGTAGGCGTAATCGCATCGCGATTTCGCCGGCAGATAGCAGGCGGCGAATATGATGATGGCGGTGTGGCATTGCGTGTGCAGATAACCGCCATGCGACAGACAACGCTTGTACGGCTCAATCACGCGCATATCAATCGTGCGTTCTTCGCCGCCGGGGAGCAGCACTCGCTGCCAGTGGCGCGCATGGCGACGTTCAGCCTCGGCGCTTAGCGGTTCGATGGGTGGATGGCTTGGCGATGATTCCACTCCATCATCGCCTCTACCTTGCCAGACGTCCTCTGATTTGAGCGAGTCGGATGGCGACGAATCCAAGCTGGAGATATCGCTGCTATCGAGGTCTTCTTCGTGGGTGGTGGATGGGACCAGTTTGATTTTGCGCAGTTTGTGGCTTTGGCGATTGTGTGACAGAAAGTTTAAGTTACCTAAAATAAAAATAACATGAAATTTCTGGCATTTTAAACATTGTTTTGATGTCTTTTTATACATTACCTTCCTTTTCGTTCATGGTAAGCGCCACGTGTTTTAAATTCGTACTGAGATGCGCCTCATACACCGATTTATCATTCTCTTCCTCCTCCTCCACCTCCGCACCATCATCATCATCATCGCTCATTTGTTCATCACTGCTTTTGATCTCGATTTCGTACTTCAGCAACGTTGGCGGACTACTACTCGCAGAAAAAACGAATAATAATAATAATAATAAATCAATTTTCCGTTTTACCACCTGGCACCTGGAACCACCTGCTGGTCGTCTTCGTCCAGCTTAAAGGAATCATCCAAATCCTCGGTGCTGTATTCCAAATGGTAGGATCCACCGGCGGAGGAGGAGGAGACTCCATGCTGCTGTTGCTGCTTCTCATACCCGTGATGCCGATGATGATCTTTTTTCTTCACGCTATCAATCGGTATCAAATCGGGATAGTCGGACGGCGGTGAGATTGGCGACGAGGTAAACATGAGCGGATGCTCCACCGCCACTTTCCCACTACTTCTTACTGTGGCTCCACGCATTACTGTCGTCCTCGAAGATTCCTCCTCCGAAATATTTTCATCCATCTTCACTTTCTTTCTCTTTATTGCAAATCAGCAACAACAACAACACATTCTCTTTGGTAGGTCAAGTAGGCCAAGTCAAACTGTCATTTTTGAAGTAGGTCAAGTTACCGCTTTAATACTGCCAACCATAGAGGTTCTGCCAACCGTACAACCCAACCACATTAAAAGTAAATAATAATTATGCACTTCAAAATATATATTAAATTTTAACACAAAAACTCTTACTATTTATCTTGCACTGATTGTTAATTAAATGATGCAATATTTAATAAATAATTGTGTTCAATTGGTTGCATAGCTTATATTTGAGTTTCTATTATAGAGGTCGCTTTAATTCAGCAACAAACGTTCTTCGTTCGTTTTGATTTTAAATGTATCCAACAAGATAATTATCGAAGGTTTCTGCTATTTATAAGTGTTGTTACAATGCCAGTGGCTGCTGAATCAATGGCAAAAGTTGCCACACCAACTGTGGATCAGTTAAACGCCGACCACATAACGCTGGTAAGAGATTGTTGAAAATCTAACCTATAAATTTCTGGTTGCTGAATATTTACGTACATGTGTTTGTAGTTCGCTGAGAAATACTGGGCGCCGCATACGAAAAACGATCATGCGGACTTCAATCCGGACGTCATCGAGGATATCTATCTGCAGGATATACGTGGCAGCAAGTATAAATTGATTGAATTGGAAATAACCAAACCGGTGTTTGATAAATTTTCATTTTAGCTATTCGATACGGCGTATTATGGTGCTGGAATTCAGTCAGTACTTGGAGAATTACCTATGGCCCAATTACAAAGCGGGTGTGAGTCAGGCACACATTCTATCCATCGTTATTATGCTGAATGAGAAGTTTCGTGAACGTGTGCAAGTGTGGCAGGCATTCAAAGAGGCCGACACAAATTTCCCCAACTTCTTCCAGCAAGTGCTGCGGCTGTGTCTCGAAAGCGACGAGCTAACGCTAAATATCAAAGAGCAAACGGCGTTGTTGGTGTTTATCAATCGCTGCTTCAATAGCATGGAGGAGACGATATGTCGCGATCAAGTCAAACGCTTGGTGTCGCTGTCGATGTGGATCTCGCTGCAGCCGGGACGTCGCGAGCACGAATTCAAACGCAATCCGAAGTGGAAGAAGTATTGGAAGGCGATACACAAGAAGGATAAGCCGGAGCAATTGGAGCAGTTGAATTGGGAGCGACGATTTTTGCATAAGCTAATGCTCAAATTTATGGTGATATTGGATAGCATACCGGTGGAGGACTCTGCCAACAAAGATGTGGTTAGTACTTAAATGAGCGATACATATACCGTTTGGGATTGTCGAATTATGTCAATTTTCTTATCCATTTTGCGCGATTGTTTAGAGATGGAGATTAATTGTACGGCTGTGTTTTCACGTTACGTTGCTATTGCTCTTATGTAGGAGTAGGTATTAATGATTTGCAAGTCATTAAAAGCATAAAAGCCACTAAACAACCTTCTGAAATATACCGTGCATCGTGTTTCCACGTTACTGTTTTTTCCTGGACGTTAATCCCCACTTTTACATAAAGAGCAACAGTATAGTATCCATCTTAGCAATGATATGACATAGATACGTTTGTATTGCTCTTAAATAGGAGTAGACATTAACATCTAGTTCTATTCGAATTTAGTGAAGTGAGCAAATCATATTGATGTGAATTGTTCATTAAATAGGTGCAGTACTGTGAACGTTTTTTGGAGTTCATCACCGATTTAGAGGCGCTACTACCGACCCGGCGCTTTTTCAACACCGTCGTCGACGATTGCCATCTCGTGGTGCGCTGCCAGCTCTCCAATCTTGTAAAACGGCCGGAGGGACATCTCTTTCGACAGGTGAGTACAATACATTCTACTACACAACCAGTCATAGACCTCACTAGAAAAAATAAGAGAAAAGCGAGGTCTGACAGCTCTTGTAGTATTCATATGGTCGAATATAAGTACTACTACGTCTCCGCGAGATCTTTTAACGTTGAATTTATACATATCTGCTATTCATTTTATTGCATTTCATAGCCATATTATATAGTAACGCTCAGCAGTTCAACAGTAAAAAAACACTTTACCCTTAATGTGCATGTTAGGTATAAAATAGATCCATTCTTGAGAAATCTGAGCGTATGTAAAAGGATTTAAAATGTGGATAAATTTATCAAAGCGGTTACAAACAACTGATTTATTTATATATATAAAAAAATAATTTACTTAAAACATAATACTGGGGATATTAAAATGATTTTTTCATATTAATTAATAAACACCATTATTCATGGCGGTCATCTCGTCACCCCATTCGATCTCCGGTTCGGGACGGCAACAGGCGCACATGCAATTCGCATAGCAGCAGGTCTTTCGCAGCAGAAAGCCGACGTGCTTCTGATTGAAGACGCATACGTAGAATACGATCGGCGCTTGAATGGCATTCGCAATCAGATAGCTGTAGATGAGACCGTCAAAGCGCGTAAACGACATCAGAAAGAACACCCATGTTATCGACATTATTATGAATAATAACACAAACATGCGAAAGCTGTAACAAAATAAAACCAGATATGTAAATTAACCTCCGAAATGTGTCGAAAATTATCAAATGTTGTAGTTTTTCATTGTTTTTCCACGATCTTCGAAATGTTTTCACCAGATATTGTTAAATTAGTGTTTTTCACGCATTTTCAGAACAATTTTCGGCGTTTCGACTGCGGCTACCTCCGAAAAGATAGATTCTACCAGTTTCCGGTGAAAACGCTGTAAAAATTGCTCGGAAAATGCAAGAAAATGCATGTCAAATTTGACATTGATAACGCTTTAAAAATCGCATGAAATTTGCGGAAAATCAATGAAAAACTAGGACATTTTACATTTTAATGTTTTTCATGCATTTTCCGTACGATATTCATCGTGTTTCGAACAGGGCTACCTCTGAAAAGGTTGATTCTATTAATTTGCTGTGAAAACGCTGGGAAAATCGCATGAAAATCGAGTCCACTCATCTGCCAAATTTATCATTTTTTGCGTTTTCACTTCTATTCTGTGCGATTTTCCCAGCGTTTTCACCGAAAATTGATAGAATCCGCTTTTTCGGAGGTATTCTCGGTCGAAACACGTTGAAAATAGTTTGGAAAATGCGTCCTTGATTTTTGTTGGTGTTTTCATACGTATTTTTCACTCGATTTTCATAGGATTTTCACCGGAAATTAATAGAGTTCATATTTACGGTAATCCCCCCCGTTAAAAACATCTCGAAAACCGCTTAGAAAATGTGTGAAATTTTAAATAATATTTCTGTTCTTAAAAGAGAATATACAAACCTATGCTTCAGCTTATGATGTATCCGTCCGTATGTGTGCATGCGATTCAGCACGCGCAACGTGGTGGCGATGAAAAATACGTCGATTAGAATCGTAAACGCGACCGGCATGAAAAATATTATAATACCGAGTGAACCTGCAACAACATTACAATAATGAATTAATAAAATATTGGGATTATAATAATAATAATTACCTATTTGCTCTTGCTCGTCGAGTCGGTGCAGCGGCTTAATGTTCGCATCGTAATCCATCGTGTAATGCGCAAAGACGGCGAGAAAGCCCAGCACGCCGGTGCAACACCACGCGTACGCCGAATAATAACAATACTTTTTGCTATCGGTGATGCGTAGATAAACATTACGCGACCTGTAATTTATTTATTATTCGCCTATGAACACAATAATAATATACACAATTATCACTTACTTAAACGTCTTCCATATGTAATAGGCAAGACTGTTTAACCAGAAGAATGCGCCCAACAGACTGATATAGCATACCGTTTCGGTGATGATTAGACTAACATGATTTGTGAAGATTGTTAATAGGCGAATTAGATCGGCAATCTGGCTAACGATTAAACATACACATATTGTTGTCAGTATATTACCGACTAGATCCTTCAGCGTCGGCATCACGAAATAGATGATGGCGATGGTTAGCAGGCAGGTGATTGAGATTAGATGCGTGATGGGGTTGATGATGTTGCGCATGAGGAATTCGGTCGCCGTCCAATCGGTGCTCTGTTCGGGGCCGCACACCAATGCGTATTCGCTGATCTTTCCATTCTCGAGTCTCTAGAAGTAATTTACGTCGTTAGAAATTTGAAACGATTAAACATTAATAAACTACTATAGTAATCAATAAAAGTGTGCTCGTAATTTAATCCATTTTATTGAAACACGATGAATATTTTAAGGTGTCGTTGATCTGTCATTAATATACCATAAACAGCGTATACGTTTACATAGCTGGAATATTGTAAAACACCTTGTAAGTACTTGGGGGATGCAAAAAACACTAACTCAATTTATGCTTGAATCCAAATGTTTTCAGTAGAAGAATAACTTTCCACTCATCATCTTTGAACACGTCACAAGTTTGAAATAATTTTTACAGAAATTTATATTTTATAAAATATCTTAAAAAACATCTTGTCCTTGGAGGATGCAAAAACACTAACTTAATTTATGCTCAAATCCAAACGTTTCTAGTGAAAAGATTTCTTATTCATCAGCAGTGTTTTTTTAAGACATGCAAAGTTGAAATAACAACCTCCTGACTGTCAGCTTGGAGAACATTTAAAGAAGTTTTTTGAACAAATCAAAAGTTTGAAGTGATTTTTGTTTGGTCATATTAAAACAATTCACTACCACCATGCAAAACGGGACTGAGTTCCATAGACCGATAATATATTTTTAGACAGTATTAAACAAAACTAATTCTAAAGAAAAACAGAATTTAAGAACACTTGTCACCAGTGTAAATTGTAGTTTACTATAGAAGACAACTATTTAATATCAATGCTATTTTCTAGAAATCTCGATGAGAAAGGACTGTCATTGTCCCAAATATGACTAAAATCTAAACTGGATGGTGGTGAAGTTGTTAAGTTGAGATCATATGAAGATATTGTGATAGTAAATGGAGACAATGTATGCATCCCTCACTTACAAGACGTTTTTACAATATTTCAACAACATATTACATACTGTTTATGTAATCTAAATCAGAAGGGCCCAAACACTCGATTTCGTATCTATTTCTGACAAGTATTTTTGTTATGAATTAATGTAACTTAATATTTATTAATTAAGTAACGAACATTTATCGTAATAATAGATTATCTGAGCGGAGACCGAATAATGGATTACCATATGATTGAACATTTGCACAGTAGATATTATTTGAAATGAGGTGAAATTTAACTCATTTTAAATAACATATATTTTTATCTAGTCGATCGCCAGTTAGGCATACCAGAGTACTGTCAAATAGCTACTGAGGTACAACCTGTCAATATTTTTTTAAACAAAAAAAAGTTCTCAAGCAAATCTAATATTTATTAAAGTTAGAATAATGTTCAAAAATATCGCAAAAAGGTATTTAAGAAAAATTAAGGTCATCTTGTTATAAAAAAATTATATTTTAGATTGACAGGTTGTACCTCAGTAGTTAAAATGACATATTTTGGAATGCCTAATTGTTTAAGTCTAGGCACCACTAATATAAATTGTTGATTGCTGGCTAAGCACTAAAATTGTTTAATTTGGATGATTTATAATTGGAGTGATTCCAACAAAAAGCGAAATTTTGTTTTGTAAATAATATAAGTTGAAAAAGAATCAATATTTACATATGTGTTACCCGTTTTATTCGCGCGGTGTGTAGCTATTAAGCGCGTTTATTTTCGAAGCCATCAAATTTCAACTGTGCAACAACAAACATGTGTGCGTCGAAAATTGTAAATAGAAAAACAAGTTTTTTTTTTCTATCTATTTATTTATCATGATGCGTGGCTAAAAAGGAATTATCGTGTGGCTACCACATATAGCCAAGTCATTTGATCGAAAGAAGACAAAACAAAAACTTAATTGATGATCGCTTTTAAAACATACACAATCACAGTCATTGAACAGATGGTAGTGTGGCGTGCGTTATGATTGCGTTAATTACAAACATACTTGGTGATGATGAATGCACTGTGTATGTAAGTATGTAACTAGTAACCGCACATTGATTCGTTGCGGATTTGAATGCGATTAAAACCGATTTGCACTTTCTCGTCGTTGCACTAACTTTCTATCTGTGTGCGCGCAAGTATGTATGTATGTACAAGTATTTTTAGCAATTCTCAACTCACTTTGTCAAGACAATACCGGCCGCTGATGTAATCGTGAAACATCACTTTCTTGTTGTCGATTTGCTGGAAGTGCGGCTCGTATTGTTCGCCGGGTAGCGGCCGATGGATGTAGTGGCGTAGCACGCCGGTGGGCAGCAGTCGCAGCACATCTGGTGACTCTTCATAGTGGTAGATGGGCCATTGTTGATGCGATCCGCAATCGGGCATGCCGGTGGCAATGCTAACAACGCGAACAATATAACAAACAATACAAATTACCTATTGGATTCTCTTACATGTAATTGACGTTGATGTTGCTGGTGCCATGCTCGGAGGTGAAAAGCGGCCGCCACACCGTCTGCCCGGTTTCGTTCACATTCACACAATGATTGTGCAGGAAATGCTCGTCGATTTCGCAGCACTTATTAATTCGCACCTTGATCGTGTCGGTGAGGTCGTTGTTGTTGATGTACGCTTCGTACGCAGATAGTTGCGCGAGTAGTACGCTGACGATCATCAGCCAGCACTTGCACAACAACATTATCATGGTCGTGTGTGTGTGTGTTGTCTGCGCTGCTTTGCTATGTGGCTAACATCATCGTTGATACGAACACTGCACTGGCACGCGTTTGAATGATACTACTATGCACTTCCTGTCTTGCTTTATTTTTTCGTCCGTTATGCACTTCTTGTTTGTGTGAGTGGTACGCTCCCCTTCGTTCGCACAACTGCCGTGTGCAATCCAACCGTTTTTTCAAGGTGATTGCAACGATACCTCAACCAACAGTAACGCTATGCGCTGCTACTACTGCTGGCTGCGGGCTTCGATGAGTCACGACCTTACCTTTCGTCGTTGTTCGCCGTTGTATTACCTGCCATGCATCCAACGCAACACCTGTGCTTGCATGCACGCCTAACTTACGTGCGCGCGTTACTCATCAAACGAAACGCATCACATTATATTTGTTTGCTATCAATTTGGATTTTAATTGCGCATTTACCGTCGTCGTTTCGCAATTATGCATCATTGTATGTATCAAGTTTTCGCAAACAATTACTATACTATGTACAATACTTGTTGTGCGCGCTCCAATTTTATTATTTATTATAGCAATATCATTCATTTGCGTAATAATAATGAAAATTGTTGCGTGCGATTTGTTGTCGTGCAAAAAAGGTTAAATGTGGTGTCATAGGTTATTTTTGCATTTTACCATGTCATTGCTTCTTTTTTCAATTTTGCTTTAGAATTTTCCAGCCGGTTGTGTTTAGATGGATGCATTCAATTTGTGTCAAACTAAAATTTTTCACTCATATCACATGGTAATTCGTAGGTAATCGTGCAAAATTTTCGTGATTTTTATTCATATTCTATATCTTTATTACTTTTAATTAATTATTACTATTTATTATTAAAACTAACGTATGCAATTGTTTCTATATATTTTGATTGTTGAATTATGGAGTTGGATGTGCCGCGATCGTAATTGGGATTAAAATAAAATGATTTTCGTGATTGTGAATGAGATTTTGTCATCTACCAAATTCTCTAGGATGCATGTTGTAGCCGAAATTGAAAACGCTCGACGTCGAAATGGCCTAGTTTGTAAATCAGAATGTCGTTGTCAACAGCAACAACAACTTTCATTCGCTGAATGTTTAATAAATATAAACTTTCAAATTTTTCGACTCAAATATGTCTGCTTTTTTACATTTAAATCTCGATTAATGAATGAATAAATAAATAAATAATCGAAATATTTTTAAATGTTGATTTTAACGTTTTGAACAGCAGAGAAGATGATAACAGATTGGTAATTTAACATACAAATTGAATAAGTAAATTAATGACAAATTAAATTGAAATTATTTTAGCTAAAAAATGTATCAAGTAAGCAACTATTGCCAGATTTAATTGTTTCTTATTTATTGTGATGCACAAATCTGGCCGAATAAATATGCTTTTTTAAATTTAAATCAGCATTTTTATGGTAATTTTTAGAGTGTTTAACTAGCAGAGAAGATGATAACAGATTGGTAATTTAACATATAAATTGAATAAGTAAATTAATGTGCGCTATTATAAATGACAAATAAAATTAGCTAAAAAAATGTATCAAGTAAACAATTTGCCAGATTTAATTGTTTCTTATTTATTCTGAACTAACAAATCTTACTACATACTAGTATAATAAATCAACTTATTTGTCATTTGTAACAGGAGTGCCCAAAAAATTTGTAATACCACATTTTGGACAATTTCTCTACCTTCATCTTGCGTGAATGCAAATTTGAAATGACATATTTTTATCATCGTGCATATTATACAATTACAATTACTTTATTTAAGTACATTTACAATATATATAATATGTAATGAAATTAGATTGAGATTCATATAAATAATTCGACAATAGACTTAGTAGTAAAACGAATAAAGCTAATAATATTGTTTAAATTACACGACGCTATCTCTATGCGAACGATATGTATTTATGTGCGTGTATGTATCGTGTGTATCGTATATGATCTAGATGTATGGCACTCGTCGTCTTAGTTAGATTCGCGCGTTTGATAATTGCGTTTCGCCCTCCTCGGCCGCCGTCTCCTCATCGTCTAGATTCTTCCACGTACTGGGGAAACTCCAACCGCAGAAGCCGCGATTCGCCAGGCCGCGCAACGCTCGCTTACGAAACACGACGAGCAGCAGGAAGATTAATATGCCTTGCAGGACGTTTATATAATCGGTGATTATCCTAGAAAAACAAAAAATAACAAATTTAATTATTATTTCTAAGGCTCCGTTTATTTCGAATGAGATTTTCATTAAGCGGGTCATTCACGTTCCGATTTGTAGTGCGACTTAGTAGGACTACTAGTTGGACAGTAGGCTCCACTCATTCTCCGACTTGCTATCAAACTTGCGCTCCAACTTCAGTCCTACTCTGTTTTCACGGTTGTATACGTCGCTCAGCCAAAAAATGTATCGTGTGAAGTCGAAAGTTGGACCTTGGAGTCGTCCCTCTAAATGTTCCGACTCGTCCAACTAGATTTCCGGCAATCCAACAAGCCTACTCACGGTCCGATATCGGATCCAACTTTGGAGGTTGGACCACAAGTCGAACTACAAATCGGAACGTGAATGGCCCGCTTTGGGCGAGAACAAAATCGAAAGTTTCAATTTTTATCTATAATATCATATAATCGACGTTTCGATAACGAATTTGTTATCATTATCAGGAAAACTAAGGAGTTCCGTGACTGCAAATAAAAATTTGAAAATAAACCATATACAGCTCAAATTTGCAACAAAATAAATGTGAAATGCCACTAGAGATTACTTTAATAAATCTAATTTTTGGCATTTTTACGTAAAGCAAGGGTAACTAAAGGTAATATGCCACACTGAGTTTCCAATAGGTTTGAAGACCACCGACTTAGAGTGTACTATATCAGCGATGTTCTTTGCAATAATTTTGCTGGTTCTATCTGATTCGGGAACGCACTAATTAATAAAATGACGCGAATCGAGAAAAAAATCAATAAATTAAGATGTATAATTTTTATGTAAACCTAGAGGGATATGAAACAAGGGATGACAACAAATACAATAGATTACTGTTTTTAAATTTGGTAAACTCATATTAGTGGTCTGCGTTGCCAAAAATGTTACCAATCATGTTATCATGCTGAGGATAACAAATCCTGGGGAAAATCTTGCATTAGATATGACACTGTTTGAAGAAGGTGCAAAAGCATTTCAAGCAAACGTTTGGTTAAATTATCAAGTTTTACCCATGGAAATACTTTCAATACTGAAATGGATTGTTTGTTTGTAATCACTGAAATGTTGACGCGCGAAATATAGACCTAAATATGTATTTATCTGTAATTGATACTAACCATAAATAGTCTAATGCAACATGTACGTTATCCAAGGCTGCCGATATCACTTCAAATACCCACATGAGGCCCATAACAATAAATAGCTTCAAATATAGGCGCACCCTGAAAAAACCGATTCATCTTAGTTATGTACTACTTGGTCTTCCTTCCAAAACTACTACTACTACATACTTGAATTTCAACGATTTGTGCTTGACGTCGTTCGTCATCTTGCCGTCATTGTACAGCTTAATGACGCACCAAACGAACAGGACGAAATTGATGAGGAGGAGAAAGGTTAGCGGGCCGTAAAAGTACGCCCACGTCTCGACGAGTCCTTTTTTCAAAACAAATTCATTATTAGGAAAAATTATACAACACAACACACTTTTATAACGGTGGCAAGTTTTGATTATGTATATGTTACATACCGCTAAACCAGCAAGTCTCGACGCCCATCTTCGGCTTGAAATGATCGCCGGGCACGTATTCGACGATCGCGAGGATGATGAGGAGTAGCGTTGGCACGCCGTGTCCGTAGACGTTGTACAAAAAGTACCATTGCTTCTCGGTGCCGAGTATATTTGGATGGCTGTACCAAACAAATTTGAATTAAATACAATTAATACTAGAGATAGTAAAAAAGAACTGTTGACATTTTCTCATTGATTTTTACAACTTATGCAAGTGCAAAAATATATTTCTTTTCGCACAAGTGGAAAAAAGATGTATTTCGCGCACGCTGAAGACTATGCAAAAAATAACACATCAAGAATGATTGTTTATTTCTCTTAAAATTCCCAAAATATAGCAATATGTTATCAATTTAGTTTTACAGTTGTAGAAAAGAATATTGTTTGTATTTTGCGTGTATTCATTTAATTGCATTCGATTAAACTAAATTACATTCTCATGCGATTAAAAAATACAGCATTTTTGAAAGTTGAAACTATTCTAGAAATTAACCGAATACGCCGAAATTTGTACAATTAATTGCATCGTCAAGCATATCGACATCATCGACAGAGACACGATACTCACACAACCGTTTTCCATATGTGAAACGACGTGACGTTCAGCCAGAAGAACGTCGTCATGAAGCAGTAGTAGTTGAAGAAGGAGTAGAACGTGCACCAGAATTGCGTCAGATAGGTGGTCTGCACGATGCCGAGATTCAGCAGCGAAACGGCGAGGAATATCAGACCGTGCATGATACATTTACCCTAAAAAACAAAATCAATTGCCGCTGAAGTTGGATGGTATTGCTGGATGGAGTGCCGGATTAACAAATTGAGTTTAATTTTTATCGCAAATATTTCTCCTTAATTTGTCTTGCCCGAACTGTTCTAACAATCAAGAACAAACTTTGGAATGTTTGAAGAAATATTGCTAGATACTTAATTTAAAAAAAAAGCAAATTATTGCTGAAGGCTTAATCTGGCACTAGTTAGATGATACGATTGACGACACCAACCTGAAGATCGCGCAACGTTGGTACCAGACAATAGACGGCGAACGTTGCGAGTATTAGCGCCACCGATATGAAGCCGCAGATCGCACGCAAGCTATACCACTTGCCCTCCACCTCTTCGTCGGCGCACACGATCGCCACATCGCTTCCGCTCGCATTGAACTTGGTCAAGCAATAACTAGTAACAAAAAAAAAGAAAACAAAGAAATTAATTATTTTATATTGTTTTGGTTTTTGTGTATGTGCAATATTTAATTTAGCAACCGGAACTTTGGACACTATGCAAGAAATAGTTCTTTACGTTCAGATCACTTTATGCTGCTGCGCTACACAAGTTGGAACTGGAGGGTATACGAGGATGATCTGTAAAATTTTCTCCACTTTTCGCTGTTTTTTTATAACTGCTTCATGGTTTTCCTGTTTTTTTGTAGCTTTTTTGTGTTTTTCGCTGTTTTTTACAAACTTTTCATGGTTTTTGGCCACAGTACCAGAAAACCAACAAAATAAACCAACAAAAAGCGTAAGAAACAGCAAAAAGTTGTAAAAAACAACGAACAGTGACAAGAAAATAGCATAAAGTGAGAAAAAAGCCACGAAAACCATGAAAAAAGTTGTAAAAAAACTACAAAAATCATGAAAAAATAACGAAAAGTGGAGGAAAGTTTTCAGAGCAGATTTGCACCTGCTTCAATTACTACTTACTCGCTCGCATGCACTTTGAAGTCGTCCACCAGCAGCGCCCCATCGCCGGCACCAATCGTAAAATCGTCCCCCTCAATGTCCGGATCGATGATGTACTTTAACGTACAGTTCAAATTCACGCGATCGCCGTTCATGCAGCGTCGATGCACGATCAGATTCTCGCCGCCGCAGCATTTCGGCGCCGGTATATCGGCGGCGCACCAGCCGAACAACGACACACATAACACCGCCACGCACAACCATCGCATCATCGCACACTTGTTGCCGCTCCACATTACTGATATAATATTATTAACACATATGTATTGCGGATATAGGATGATGATGATGATGATTTTTGTTCCAAGTTGTTGGGTGTTTATCAATCACTACACACTACCAATTCATATCAGCGCTTGTTGTATGCGAGTCGGAAGAAGGAAATCGTTTCTCTCTGGGGAAAAGTTTTGCGATTAGTAAATCACACACTCTTTCTCTCTTTCTATTATGTGATTGGGTGGTGTGCGTTTGTTGATTAGGTGACAATTAGTGCGCGGAATCGTTTGCGATAATACGTTGCTGTTTTTTTTTGCAAACGTTTTCATTCATGTTTATTCATCATTCAAGGCAGGAATCTAATTCGAATAATTTTAAAAGTTTAGAATTCTAATCGTTTTATCTAGCGCCCTAAATGCGAGTTAGATAATTTAAAAAAAAATCAGATTTCTATAAAAATTGAACGTATCGGCTATAAATGCTTGATTTGGAGTGGATTTTATTGTTTTTATTTTATTTTTTGCAACAGACTTGGAATTTGTGGTGCCATTGAAAATTTCCAGTTATAATACATTTGCTGCCTATATCTATAAATTTCTTTACAATTTTTAAGCTTAGATTAATTTCAAACGTATTTTTGGTAGAAATTTGTGATGCGATTTGACTTTTTTGTCGTAATATAATTGAGACATTGCAAAATATTCATTTTCGGGCCACTTTTTTGCATAAAAAATAAAGAACAGATAAATTGGCTTAAAATTAACTTAAGTTTATTAACTCACGACAACAGTTAATTTTAACTGAGTTCACAGTTTGTGAATTTTGGCCTACTTAGTACTGTTTGTTTTTTTAATTAATGCTGCTTTCGTGCTTTAACCGCGAGATGTCATTACACTTTTGCAATAACAAAATGTAAAAAAAAAAACATAGATCGAAGTTGCCTTGCCGTAATCGTAAATCAGAAATTTTACGAGCTGTCGAAAAATTTATCTTATGGAACAAACCGCAATGTCATTTTACTTACCGTAATAATGTTTATTTATATTTCTGAATTTATAACATTAATAAATAGATTAAAAAAATCATCAATGATTTAAAATCAAAAACATGTTGTTTTTCTTGTTTAACAAAAACACCATAACGAAATATTGTTATTAATTTAATAATTTAATTAATAACTCGTTCGTTCTATATACTGACGTAATCTAATCAATATTATGCTTATTTCAACGTTTTATCATAACATTTATAGAATTTCTCATTGTGTTCTAGACTTTTCTAGAAAATTAATTGCATTCATTGCGCTCTGCAAGTCAACAACAACAACAAACAAACAAATTTAATAGTCGTTCAATTTTTCGTTATGCAGCAATTATCGCATACTAATTCGTCTAGCCGAACACACACGGCCATATTTGATTGAAACGAAAAATAAAAAAAACGAATGACATCATAATTTTGCACAAAAATACACATGTGATCGAAATTTTATCGATTTTTTTGCAATTTTGCTTACCATTGCAGCGCACCGCAAACGTTTGCGCGCTTTTCATCGTAATAATATATTTATTGTGACAGCTGCAGTAAAACATTGTTGTTGTTGTTATTGTATTGAATTTAGATCCGTTAGAAAATTTCCAAATCGACGCTTTCTAGCAATTATTGGATGAGTGATATTACAATAAAATGTATATTTAGCGTTGTTTTTTTGATGAAAGCGTAAGCGATTTTAATTTAGATTTACGGCCATCCTTGAAGACACGCGAAAAAAATGTAACGCGTTCTAAGTGAAATAACACATGCTGTTATTTGATTGGTTTTTTTTTCTGTTTCGATCAATTGCGCATTCGGAAATTCGTTTATTTTTAACAAAAAGCAATAAATTTTAAGCGGAACGAGCTGTTGCTGCCAGAATTTCGACGATGGCGATTAATCAAAATTTAAACAAGCTAGATGCGCTGGTGTTTATTCTCCCAACAAATATCATCCAAACAATATATAAATCAACGGCGGAAGAATTTTAATCCCCCTAGTTCGAAATAGATTTTTACGTATAATTGGGCCAGAAAATGTTTATTTTTGATTAGCCTTTTTTCGTAAATTTACTTTCAATATGGCATAGGTATTATCTACAATTAGAATTTTTGATGAACATTCCCATTTAACGATTCTTCGATCCTTTGAAGTCATTAATTAGCATTTACTACTACAAAATTGGTAATATAACGCATTTTAGATATTTTTTCGGAAATGGCCATATAATATATTCATTTAATGGCTCAAATAGGCCAGTAAAGTACTACTTTAATGCCTAGGCATTAAGAAATTATCACGTGATCGTATTCCGCGTTCTGATTCGTCGATATTGGTTTTATTATTATTCTGTGCAGTCGCCTTACATCTTCATACTCGGCATTAAAGTATCAACTTATTGCCTCGACACATAAATAACTATTATTTCACTTCTGCACAATTTAATTATTTTATGAATTGTATTGCTATTGAACTCGTCAATTCTTTCTAAATTAGCATTTACCACTTCAAAATTGCCCGCAAAATGACCTTTAGAAGAAAGGTCTAATCAGAAGAAAATTTTTTTTCAAAATATTTCATTAAAAACTGCATGGTTGAATAGGCTACCTTCATCATGCCATCACCACATGTCAGGTGTGCTCTGATGAGTTTTAATAATAATAGAAGACACTCGTTTGGTGTAGGTACAATTTTTCTTTGCTTTATAATAATTTGATAACGAATTTTGTCTACATCAGAGCAAATACAATATTATATAGCAATATAACTTTTCGAAAAGAAAAACAAAACATTTTATACGGTTTACCAAATGATGGCAGCAAACTACTCTCAATTTTTAACGAGTTTTGATCGAGATTTCCTAATAGGAGTATTTCTTATTATATTTTTCTTAATATATTATAGTAAGCGTACAGATTCGCCAAATGTTTGTATAAATAAAAAAATAATAAATGATATTTTCGATTTGATCCATATATCCTGTATTTGCAATGAAATAGAAATCGATTTGTTGAAAGACGACGAGCGATGATGCATG
>JARJDW010014790.1:0-11767 GCA_030264715.1 Adinopsis sp. GC000173 | reverse complement strand
TATTTTAGTTTAAAAGTTACCCCCCGCCCCACCCACAAAGAAGGGTGCGGGGGTATATTTTTTTACACTAATGTATTTGTCCCCTGGCATGATTTAATTTTTATAAGAAACATTTTTTTGTGAAGTTCATATTTTTCAAGATATTTCAATGTCTCACGTTAAAAAAAACACCCGGTATATATATATTAATAATTAATATTTATTATAAACCTGTGACTCAATTTATAGTCTTATTATTAAAATTTAAATATTTTTTTGGCACTAGATCATCATTTTTATTTCATAAATCATTATTATATACGATACGTTTACAAAAATATCCCTATTATAATAGTATTTTATTTGAAATCCAGCTTTCTAACTAATCATTTGAATTAAATGATAAAAATTGATAATTACATAGAAGAGTAATTAGTTACCAGTATCTTTATTATTTTTTGTGACTGTATAACTTAATTTAGTACTTAATAATAAATTATATGGTTTGCTAATGAGTAACTAAGTTTTTAGATACTCTTTTCCACTCTTTTCCATTCTCAGAATTTCTAATTAGATAAAAGAAAAGCTTCTGATTATTATTATTAATATTTTTAGTTTTTTTCACCCTGTATAATTTATTTCATATATACATATCTTCAAAATAATTACAATTTACCGTTTGCAAATGGGTGATTAGCTTAATGTTGTGTTAACTTAATTTTTTTCTACCATAAAACATATGTATATAAAAATATTAAAAGTAAAACTAAATTGTGATTTTTGTTATTTAAATGTAAAAATTCGGGATTTATCTGAACTATCTGAATCTAAATTTCAGAAAAACGTAAAAACTACTAGCGAGCGATTCTGACTAACCAGATTTATTTTTCTAATACAGAGCAGTATCCAATTTCATGTTCTGCGGTTCTAAGAATTTTGACATCAAGTCAACTGCCATTAGTATCTTCACAGTATATTTTTTTCATGAAATTCGCAATAAATTTCGTCAATCCGAAGTCGCAAAAATGTCTCCAGCATGTTTACGTAACGATTAGCGTTATCTCTAGCGATCACAGCTTCCTGTTTAAAAAATACGGTGCGATCACTTCACCCGCGATTTTCATGAAAAGTGGTGTGACTTACCTAATTCCACCATATTTGTCAAGATCGGTCTGTACTACTTTCTATGCCTTTCTGAAATTGAAGAGTCTGTTTCGGAACATACGGTATATCAATTATAAATCAATTAAATTGGGTATCAGGACACAAGCACATAGGATTATATCACACAAAACAAAATCAGAAATGGACAAAATCCCAAACAGACAAACTCAGACAATAATAAAATCCCACAAAAATTACCTATAGTCAAATGTTTAATCAAAAGTTAAAATGTAAAATTACTTTCTCTCTGAAATTTTATTTGATTTTGTTCTGTACAATTTTGTGTTGTGTGATTTTATTATGTAACCATTAAAATAATATACGTGTACATTTTCCCATTTCGATTTGTCTGAAATTTTATTTTATTGTCATGATGGAACAACATATTATGCACTTATATAAAAAATTAAGGTAATCTTGTTGTAAAAAAATATATTTTAGATTGACAGGTTGTTGTATCTCAGTAGTTAAAATGACATATTTTGGAATGACAAATTGGAGGAGTGAGAACAAATGTTGTATTTCGAAGTTTAGGTTAGCTTGGGTTAGTGAGATTGGGCTGGATTAGTGACAGTGATGGATTTCGATACTTAGGTGCTAGGTTGAAACCGAATATGACAGGTCTCCGAAGTTTAGATTGGGTTAAGAGGCAGAGTATGAGATCTCAATTGTAGGATATCTGTGTTAAAGAGTGATTAGAAAATACGTTGGAATAGAGATTTTCTAACCCTACCGCTACAATTAATATTTCGTTTCCTTTAAGGAGTGGAAAAAGTTGTTTGGAATCAAAAAACGCGTGTTGTGTAAAACATTATAGATTTCTGGAGGTGAACCAAAAACACTTGAGTGCGCGATAAATGTGTGGCAAACTTTTCGCTTTTCGAAATTTTCGCCTTTTATCCCCCTACAAGTCTTAAAAAGATTGATAAAAAAATTGTAAAAATTCTATGCCGCGATGCTAATAGGTTTGTTTTTTATTCCAAAATGTTCATGAACATGCACAATTTGTGCAGTTTGTCTGTTCTTTATTCCCCATGCACACAAATTTGACAGCTTTGACAGTTTGCACCGTGTTCTTTATTCCCCTCGTTTTTGCAAAGTTCAGCTATGTTCATGAACATTGTGCACACATTCGAGAATAGGTGCAGCTTTTTACACATGTGCAGTATCTGTCATTTGAATGGTTGCCAAATTTAAGATTGTATATGCATTGCTGTTCTATATCATTTATATATTCTGTGAACAAGTGTCAACTATCACAGCGCCACACTGCACCAACGGCACATAGAGGAAACATGTTCATGCACATAAGTTCATGTGCGTGAACATATGTTCATGTTCAGTGGAATAAAAAACAAACCTAATGTGTGTTTGTACCCGCACATAGCGCAGTGTAAATAAATAAAATGAAATATGATGATGTAAATAAATAAAAAGTTTGTTTGCACTATTTGCTTGACGACCAGCGCCGGCCACGGGATCCATTAATCCGTGTCCAATACACTTACATTAGCGGTTCGTGGTGTGTATGTGTGCAACGACCATGGTGTATTTTGTTGCATCCATCGAGATGAATTTGCGTGCCGCCGGTTGGAGTAATCGGCATCTATAATAAACAATGCCATTTATTCAATTACAGTTGTCACCATCACATGACATTGCACCCGCAACACGCCAAAAAATGATTGTCCGTCATCATCCAACGACTGGATGGAAAGAAATATAAATTTGTTTAATAAATAACAAACAAGCGGCATGCTACGATTTGCAATTTGAAAAATGTTTGGCCTGTTTTGATTGGCTCGATTAGTTTTAAGCGAGTAGGCTTCGCATGTGCCGGTGCGTATCTAAGCAACGCTCTCATAATTATTTATTTACAAATGTTTATACATCGCACAAACACGTTGTGAATACGTGCGCGTTTTTACAATTTTTTTGTGTATAATATATTTCTAGTACATTTTTACTACATGTCGCAAACTAAAGTCACCGGCTCCGGATCCACCGGCTCGATTCCATCGCGGGCCACGTCGCGTGCGCCATCAACGCGCGACGGACGGGTGAGTCAATCAAAGACATATTCAAACACATGTTCACTGAACAGGAGGAAATACGCTTCGAAAATCGCTCGAATGCGAAAAAATTTTTCGTAAGATATTCGACTTGCTTCGACCCAAACGCACCTCTAAAAAGGTGCATTATCTGAATTTCCAGTGAAAATGCTGTGAAAATTACATGGAAAATACGCGAACACAAAATGTCATATTTGACAGATGATTAAACTCTATTTTTATACTTCATGCAATTTTCACCTTTCCCACCTCGAGTAGGCATCATTTTAGCGATTTCCCTTGAATACGCTGCGAAAATCGTTCCGAAAATGCGGAAAAACAATGAAAATGAAAGAATTTGACATTTTTGTGTTTTTCACGTGATTTTTCAAACGATTTTCAACATTTTTTGATCCGGAGCTACGCTCGGCATGGTAGACTATATCAATTTTTGGGTGAAAACGCTTCGAAAAACGCATAATCCATTGATACATATTCGTTTTCTCAGGTCCAATCATTGCGCAGTTTCATGTCGCAATCGCCAAGCAACGCAGCGCCACCACCACCGGGTAACTCGCGTTCACCATCAGCGTCTTGGGTGAGTGGGGTGAAATCCACCAAATTCGCCATCATTGCCACACGCTTGGAATGAGTGTGAAAATCGAAAAGTGAGGTTGGAATTACATCTCCATTCATTGGAAAGGCATTTTTTGCATGGATTTTGTGTGAAAAAACCGGATGAAAATCGCTTTAAAAATGCAATTTCTAAGTGATTTGGTGGTTTTAAGGCTAGTCTACAATAGTTGTAGTCGTAGAGTCGGAGCGTCGTAAATGCGGTCGAACGACTAGGACTACGACTACGTTACGACCAGAAGTTGTCACTCCAACGACTGTCAAAAATCCTGAACGACCTATCTTACGACTTTACGACTCTACGACTACGACTATTGTAGACTAGCCTTACCACTTTCTCAAATGTCCTAAAATAATTCACTCAAAAATCATGTTTTTCGGCCGATCTGAGTGAAAATGTGATCCCAACCTCACTTTTCGATTTTTGCACTAATTCCGACGTTAAAACGCTCCATTTTTAACGCGAATGTCAATAAATAGAAAGGCAAACGTAGCTTGGGTGATGATGATGGTGGAAGAGTCGCTGCTGCTGCATGCTGGGACGCCGATCCGAAGAATCATGAAAGCGAACCGCCAAACAGCGGCGGCTGATGGGCCGTTGCGCTGCCCGTCGAATCAACCCGGTGTAAATTCGTCCCCGAACTGCTGCTCTCCGCCCGCCCAACCTCCTCGCCATGTCTGGAGCTGCTGCGTGTTGGTCTTGCAAACTTCCGCATCGTTTGCACACTACAAGTTATTGCCCGATAATAAATAAATCAAATGAATTTACTAAAAACACGGATATAAACGAAGTAATAAATTAATGTAAAAACATTGGATAAAAACAGGATAAAATATAAAATGTATAATAACAAATCATGCAAATGAACTTGTCGTTACATTTGCGTGTAAACAAGTAAAGTTTTTTTATAAATAAACACGTGTGTTGCTTGGATACGCCCATGCGAAGACTACTCGCCGAACAAATTTTCAGGCAATCCGAAATATGGCAAACATTTTGTGAGCTTGGCAATACAGTATTTCTAGATATTTCTATTTCCTAAATGTTCCGAGCCGTATTCCGAGCATTTGCATCAAAAAAACAGGTTGGCAATGCTGTATATAATTGTCTTTAACCTATAATCTACCTATATCAAATGACACTTACTCTCCCAATAAAAATCTTCGCTAATGTGTCATTAACTTTAATGGTGAATTAATAAATTTTAATGGAACATGAAATGATTATAAGAAAAACGTAGGAATAAAAATTTGAAACTTTATTAATATTGACACATTCGTTTCCAATCAATGAATAATATTATGTATTTGTTTAGTTTAGGTAGCGTAGCAGCAATAGTATTTGGAATAAGTTGCGTTGTGCAAAATATAATAAGAGAATTAGATGATTAATTGATTAATTCAATAAAACCTTTACTGTTATAGAGACAAGTTCACTGAGGTCAAATAGCGCACTGTTAGTTATTTCAAAAGCATAATAACAATTCGAGGAATCAAATGATTCCAGCAATAAAATTGTATTTTTGTTGTACACTAGTTTGAATTTTAATCCAATAAAATTCCTCCGTATATAGTATATAAGAGATAGTCAATAAATAAAAATCAATTCAATTTTTGGCATTAACCGGTGATATAAATCACAATTTTATGAAATTTTATGAAACCTGATGATAAATAAATATGTACATATTTTATAGCGTAACAATCGATTTCTTCAATTTTTATCAAATTTATCGGTCTATATATAGCATTTTTATTGCATTCGTAACAGCAGCAATAAAATAGACTTGAATTGATCCCCCGGATATAACGTCATAAATAGTCACATAATTTCATAATAAAAGCAGCAATCGACAATAATTGTTAATAATAATTTATTTAACAATACAATGCATCAAATCATTTTATGGATTTTGGAAAATGCATTAATGCGCAGCATAAATCAGCAATAATAAAATCATTCATACACTCATGTATATGTTCAATTTTAGAACAATACAATATATACAAGACAATTTTAAAAAGAATTCATTAAGTAAATGAAAATGTTTCAGGATAAAGTTTATAAAACGTCTTGTGCTACACGTACTTGGGGGTTTAGTGATAGGGATTAATAATTAGATTAATAAAGAAGTGGGACAGACAAAAGAATTGTTCATTTTGTAAAAATATCTCGTAGCATATGCTAAAATATCATATATAATAATATTAAACTTATTTTTATATAAGAAAAACGAGAACATATTTTGACAGAGCAGGAAATTATAAAATATTTACTCAATTATATTTCGATCTCTTAGGCCAGTGTTTCCCAAAGTGTGGTACGCGTACCCCTATGGATACGTAATGGGTTTGAAAGGGGTACGCTCTAACCGTTTTACTGCAGTATAAGTAAATTTAATTTTAAACTGCCACCCATCAACTTAAAATAAATAAATTCATACATTTGTTGGCCCAAAATGCTTAAAAATGCGCAACTAAGCCCCAATCTTAAGGAAACAAATTCCCGCAGTTACAGTTGATGCTGACTGACGAAGATCTTGTACTTATTGTCCTCATAAAATGCAATAATAATAGGTTGCCCTTTTTATCGAAGAATCAATTTACCTTCAGTTTAGAATCGTAAGAAGAATCGACAATCATTGTAAACAATGCAATCATATTTTTAATATGAATTTATTTAATTTATTTATATCAAATCATTTCATAGAGATTTTGGCAAATGCATTTACACTACAACCCGTATAAATTCGCGCAGCATAAATCAACGATAATAAATTCATGCTCCCTGTGCAAAAAAGCGGAAAAACTTCAAATCAATAAAGACCGAAATGCATAAAATATGTATCATTCATATAAGCGACGCAAAAGAAACAAGAAATTTAAAATAAACATTATTAAATATCGTGCATACCCTGTATGATGGGACCGGTTTCGATTGTAGATTTCGCAACGCGGGCCTAAATAATCTCTCGGGCAGTTACAAATCACAGCCGAATCGAATCGCCAACATGCCTACAAAACAAACAATCCCAAATTACTTTTCTATTGATTAATTGATTGATTTATAAATCTTCACATTTTTAATTTTTAATTTAGCTATACATTTCTTACATTTTACCACAAACATTGCAATCACATAGGTTTTTATAACAAGCGATTCCAACATATAAGATTTGAAATTTTAGAATAACTTACAAGAATGCGACTGAAGCTCGCTACAATGCAAACACAAAGTAATTAATACTTGATATCTTCAACAATTTATAGTGTAAAGTACGTACGAGTTGCAAAAATCTATGAATAAGTCGAAAAACCTTGATTCATATTCTTAAAATGATTTATTTCATAAATTGATATAACTGTAAATTTAAGTTTGGAGCTAGGGTTATATGCCGGTTTGGAAGCGATATTAGTACACAAACTACACTCACCTGGTTGATGGAACCAAGTAACCAAGAGTGAGTGGTGACTTCCCCCTGACGCTAACGATAAGCATATCCTCCAACAACATACAAGACGGTGTCCATGTAAAAAAATATGTGAGACTCAAATTCCTGGCAAGCTTTATCCGTCGTCATCATCATTGTCACCAAAATGCCATTCGTTACAACGAACAACTACAACATAAAGAAGTAATCGGTTTTTGTTTTTAATTCGTTTCAATGATACGCGAAAATAAAGTTTAATCGATCAAGCAATATGTGAAATTACAATAAAACAGTTGTTTGACAGCACACAACTATTGACAGAAAAACACTACGTGAATCAAAATTACAACCGAAAATTAAACATTTTATAGTAAATTTTAAAACACATAATCAATTAATAATTAATTAATAAATTAATATTGATGAATTTGAGTATTTTATATAGCAAACTTGGTAAAATAAAGTTTAAAAATGTATTTAGATTTGATTCACTTACGTTAGGCAACTTAATATACACAATTATTAGTGGAAGAGAATTCTTGCACTTTTTTTGTGTGAAATTATACATTTTTAGCTCACTAAATTGTTATTACTATAAACATTTCCATAGAAATTCTATTTATTAATTATAGTGTATAACAAACAAGTGTTGATAAGTGATTTTACTCATTTTACTTAAACATAACCTCAATGTTCATTTGGGCGAGTCTCAATAAAATCAATTCGCAATCAAAGCGAATTCTTTACTAGTACTGCTTACGATAGTTAAATAAAATACAAAATCAGATTATCGCTACAGGGCTGTTACTGCTACTACTACAAAAACTACAAGCGTCGATTCTATACGAACAAAATCAAGAATGCAATTATGTTGGTTAGATCCTCATCGTACTTACGATTAATACGGTACTGCCAGAGCCCGTCTGCAAAAATTCAATATTAATTGTATCATTAATGTATAAGATGCGATTCTCTTATATAGCTTTTATTCATAACTGCCTTCACCATAAATAGCCATTCTGAAATAGCTCATTTAATGCAACTTCACCCTTTATAGCAGCATAAATTACACAGAGTAAGATCAACCGAGGCCTAGTAGGCATAAATTTGCGCGTTTGCACATTATAGTACGGGAATATAACCAAATAATAATTGATGTTCAAATATAAATATATAAGTTCTTGCATGGTCTAGGGCCTAACCGTCTAACCGTTAGAGAATTGGCTCTTCGATTTGAAAGTGGCGGAATCAAAGCGAGGGTGGATTGAATAAAAACCGGGCAAATTTTAAATTGCAGTGGGAGTGGGAGATATTTTTGCCCATTTTCAAGTGTATTTTCTGAGCGTATCCAAGCAGGTCGATTTTATTAAAATGCGCTGAAAACGCTGAAAAAATTGTTTGGCAAATACGTGTAAACACGAAAAACATTTTAAACAGATGCGTTGACCTTTGTATTTATGCATTTTCCAGGTGATTTTCATGCAATTTTTATCTCCCTCGGGTTCAGCTAATCTTATTACAACAATTGCTCGTAAAAACGCTTTAAAAATTGCCCGCAAAAAGTAAAAAACCAATACAGAAATTATTTCAATGTATTTCAAATGGAGAATAGGTTGCATTCTAACTAAATAAAACCTATCCCAATATTTAGTACCGAATTTGTACTAATTTGTACCACCAAGTTTAATTTTGTATCATGTGTCCTTTTGGACAAATTAATGGCGCTGCCACCTTTATATTAAGCTAGCAGAACCACATATAAAAATAAATATTTTTGAAAGTTTAATGTATGCAATCACTACTTTTGAATCTGTACTCATTTGAACCATCATGTTTATTTATTTATCTTTTATCATTTTGAAAATAATAGCAGCAATTGTTAATATTAAAATAGACACCAATGGTACTTGGAGCTAGAACACAATATAACTATTATTTGTATTCAAAATTAAATATATATTACGCAAACATTTCATATCAAAGACAATTTTAATTTGTACCACCAAGCTAAAATTTGTAGTAGTAACTCTTTGTTCAAAAACCAGTGGTGCAGCTACTATAATAACTTATTTAGTAATAATGTCTGTAAATTTGTTAATAATATGGAAAAGTTCAATTAATTTGACAAAAATATTTAGTACTAAATGTGTGTACCATCAAGAAAAAGTTTGTAGCAGTGACCTTTTGTTCAAAAACCAGTGGCGCAGCTGCTATAATAACTTATATAGGAAAAATGCCTCAACATTTGTTAATAATATGGAAAAGTTCAATTAATTAAGCACAATTACTACTAAATATTTGCATCAAATTAATTCAATTTTTCCACAACGCTAATCGTTTTAAAATCGTAAAATACCCCTTTATACAAAGTTTGAACGAAATCAATGCTAAAAAAGAGAGTTAATTTTCTTCGAAAAATAACGGTCATTTATAGGTAATTAACCGGCTCGTAGCTCCACTTAGAATTGGAATAGAGGGCTCAAAATTGGCTGAGCATTAGCTATTATGGTCCCCTATGAAAGAGTATGCTAAACAGTGAAAGAATAAAAAAAAATATTTTCGGCAAAAAAAAACGGCAAACGATTTTTGCGATTTTCGACAAAAAATAGATTTCGTTCAAACTCGGTTCCTAATTGTGTTTTGACGTTCTATAGCCATTCCGAATACTCCCACAAGCGTATTTTGAATAATAAAAACGTGATAAGCATTTAA
The DNA here is from genome assembly GCA_030264715.1 of Adinopsis sp. GC000173. Classification (NCBI taxonomy): domain Eukaryota; kingdom Metazoa; phylum Arthropoda; class Insecta; order Coleoptera; family Staphylinidae; genus Adinopsis; species Adinopsis sp. GC000173. Next base: position 1,797 of record JARJDW010014790.1, on the reverse strand, counting down.
AATTTGACAAATTCTAATTTAAATTATTATGCATTGCGCATTAGCGCCACCTGTTTGCTGATAGCCAAAGCAATTTGTAGTGTGGACACAAACCAAATTATTTTGAGCATAAATTGTAAATTAAATTGCCTAATTCAAAATTGTGCAAATTATTAATTGTTTATCTCGAAAAGAGCAAAATACTTACATGTACGTATTATGCTGCCTTAATGCACCGACCAAAATCGGAATTGCTTGTAAAACGTCCAAAATTGATAAAAAATGTGATCTTCCATCAAGACAAAGCATCCGTTCTATCCGAAAAATTAAATGAATTAGCGATTCAAATTTCTAGACTACTAACTAATTGTTCCAGATATGAAGAAATAGTTAGCGGGAAAAAGATTTAACGTGGATGAATAGATTATAATCGAAACAAGTGCCTATTTTAAACAGTTAAATGAATTGTATTAAAATATTAAAAAAATATAATATCGTTGGACTAATTGTATGTTATACGCCGCAATGGAGATTATGTAGAGAAATAAACATATCTCAGCTCAAAAAATTAAATAGTGTCCATTTTCGCACGCACTTTTATAGACATTTATATAAAGTTTGTTCATACACTCATTTTAACAACTTGCCATGGGCAACAAGCCTAAAACACAGAAAGGCAAGTAACATACCATTATTATTAATTTAAATCAAAATTTTAAAAAATACTATAGAGGTTCCATAAAATATTAAATAAAATATGTTCTATTGGTTTTCAGTCGATATTTTTTGGCTTCTCTATCTCGGTCTACAAGACTATAAGAGATTTGTACAAAAAGAAAATATCTCTATATTGGAGCTAAGAATTAAATATACGACACAGTCTTTGGCAAAGAAGAAAAAAAAAATCGGAATGTTTAACGATATTTGGATCATATGGGTTGCCTGCGTATACATGTCATTTAGTTCAAAATTCCAAAAATCCAGGGAAAAAGAACGTTCGATTACAGGGATCACGCCGTTTACCGAGTTACTAAAGCTTTTGGATCACGAGGCCGTATGTATAAATCATCTTTCTTTCTTCTATAGAAAATATTTCTTGTGTGCGATCTTTGCTACATGAATTATAAAATTATTATTATCTTCTCATTTGCTTTGTCTATTATTACTATTTACCCAAACTGTTTGCATTTATGACCGGATAAATTGGTCATAACTAATTCAATTGCGACGTGTATCCTTGGCTATTAATACCACACATGACACTAATCGACTTATTGAATTGTGTAATACCTAAAGAAAAAAATAATCGCAAACACATCAAATACAAATAAAATTATATTAAGAATAAATACACTAAACAAATACAGTATATTGTTGAAGCCCTAATGACCATATTTTAATATGTGTGGTCAGTAATGTCCGATCGTTTGACAAAAATGGTTCTACTAAAAAATTTAGTCAAATTTTACGATGTAGTAGGCGTATCGCCACAACAAAATATAATTTGTTTGACTTCCATTGTTTTACTTTCAATAAGTTTTTTTGGTGTTGGAAGCATTGGACACTTCATTTATTACATCAGTAAGTAATCGTCAAGTAATGATAAGTGAAAAAACCAAAGATTATAAAATTAATGAACATAATATTTAAAAAAATATATAATTTGAATAGTCTACGTCTATAGAGTTTTCCAATAAGAGTGATATGAGTTCGTAATGAGGTAATATACATGGTAATTAAGTTATACCTATCACTAGTAGTCATTTATGTTTAGTAAACTCTAATAATTTATTATGCAAAATATGTGCTCCAAGAATA